>MU224934.1:1470979-1494747 GCA_018584345.1 Thuja plicata | reverse complement strand
CGGGGTTTTTACCATTTGGTTTCCCCGTAATCAAATTGTGTGTTGAGTATTGTGTTATCTAATTATGCATTTACTTTGTTGTATACTAAAGTTAAAGAAGTAAAAAGGACTTAAGTAACTGATAACTAATTCACCCCCCCTCTTAGTTATCCTTTGGGACTATTCTAACAGGTTGTACATTTGAGGTTTGTACATCTTTCCACCACTTTCCAACGGTTATTAAATCATCTTCTAGCTCAATTTCTTGTGTTTGAGTGGTATTCAGGTCAGTCAGATTAGCTCTCCTCAAATGGAAGCTGATATCTAGAGGCATAGCATTCATAAAAAGACTTTTAAATTTTCAGCTCTGAGCCTTGACATAACTGGTATCTTGTGAATAATCTTATTAAATTTGGCTACGAACCCCCTCATGGGTTCATGGATTTCTTTCTTCAGCTCTGTTAACTGCACCAAAAGGGTGTGCTCTTCATTGACGCTTTTGAATCTATTTTCAATGGTTGTTCTCATTGTATCTTAATTTGTTATGGATCTAGTTAGGAGTTGGCCAAACCACTTTTCTGCACCTTCTAACAAAGTGTGCATGAAAATATGAACAACTAAATCTTCATCTTGCACTGCTAGTATACCGGTTTCCATGTTAAAGGCGGTCAAATGTTCTTTTACAGAGACTTTCCCATCACCAGTGAATTTGGGCAAGATGTCTCTAGTTTTTATGGGATAGGCATTATGGGTTTCCAAGTTCAAAGGGCCTACTACGACACCCCAGGGTTGAGCGGCCATAGGGTTAATTAAAGGGGGAAGATTAATATTCAACGGGATAGGATTAACGTTCAAAGGAACATGAGTTTTAGATAGTACTAGGGTGCTGTATATTGGAGAAGCTGTGGGTTTAGGAGGTGGTGGGGGATTTCTTCTAGGTTGTTTAGGTAGTGTTAAGTCAAGAAAAATGGTGAGCCGTCAAAGAATTTCTAAATCAGGGTCTACTAGACCTTGTCTTGCATGGGATCTAGTGAATCTTTTGGACTCCAGTATTTCGATTCTTACTTATCTCCTTGCAGGTATACATGCCACTCTTTCCACAACTACTTCTTCTTGGCCTACAAGTATTCCTCTCAGCATCTCTCCAAATTTTTCTTCTTTCTCCAAAACCCTTTGCACTTGTATATATTGTTGATTACTACTTCTGCACTTCCAGGCTAAAGCATTCAAGTATGATATTATATCTTATTAAGTATCTTGAAACCCTAAATTAGGTTGTAGCATTGGGTACACATCATTGTGTGGTAGAGACATGACTTCTCATTACAATACAATATCTAGCACAAGTTAATTTGAATGTCCGGCTCCCTAGTAGAGTCGCCAAAAATCTGTTGGCTAACAGATTTGTCTCCCTTACTTGTATTATTTTCAAAATAACTCTATCTCCCTATTTAGGAAATAAATAGCTAAACAATAGTTGGGTAAGTGTACTATGATCACTTCCCTTTACATTTAACCTTAGGTACATCTCCCTATTAGATCTTTAATGAATTAAATAATCTAATAATTGCATGCACTTTTAACCAGAAAGCACATAAGGCCACTCAAATCATTTTTAGATGGTGAGCGGTAGTCAATTTCAAAAGTTTACAAAATAAAAATAGAGGAAAACAGTCATCTGTGATGAAAGTTTCTATAATAATTCAACAACTAAATATAAATCAATTGATATCAATTAAATATCTACTCATTCTAAACCAGTAAAGATTGATATATGGGATGAATTAAAACATTCTCACAGGAACATTCATTTGATCAATTCAAACTCATAGATTTGAATTACTTCCATATATTCATAAAGATGTTATTGCATCACATAAAAGAAATAATCAGTTTCAGAACTTGCAAAATATCAAAGCTAAGTTTTTATCTCCTCCAAAAACTAAAAAAAAGGCACTAACTACTAATTTATGAACCCTTTAATAGTTTTAGCCTACACTATATATAATCTTTTTGCAACAACCAGAGAGGTCTCCTAGAAAACCCAACCTCTAGGTTAAACAATTATAAAATTAAAGCATGTCTTTAGGACACCTGTCCCCAGAGTTTTCTAAAAACAAGAAACAAGTAACTAAATATCCAAGTTAGACTCGTGTTCAACAACATGATCATCCTCTTGTGTGGATCCACGTGTGGCCTTCCACTCATTATACACCCTCACAAACTATTTGAGTATGGATGGCAAGTTGGGAGCTTTCATGTTGAAGATCCGCATCTTGCATGCCTCCTTCTCCCACTTTAATTTCATGATCCTATCAACATGTTTGGGAAGTTGATCAACATAGAGGTATAGCATCAAATCTATCCATGCTACATAGGTGAAATTTACTGGCTTTGGATCCGTGCTTTCCTTGATAACTTGCATGGTATTTTCAAATTCTTTCACCGCATTATTTACATCCTATTCTCCACCCTTAACTTTCTGTACATAAGAAGAGCCGTTAAATTTTGTTTCATTGGTCACATTCCTCTATATTTCCTTTGATTTTTATTTCAAGCCCTTTACTATAGATATAACTATTTTGAGCATGACAATCTGCCAATTGATGTTCCTTTTCAACACAAAAAGGAGGGGTTCATCTGCCAATTTTAAGGACTTCTCGATGAGGAACTTAGGAAATCCATATCTTTTAACCTGTAAGAACTAAGTCATGACAATGACCCATTTCTGTTCATCTTTTTCCCAAACTTTCACTTGCATATGCATTTCTCCAATGAGGGCTTCAATGTCCTAATATAAAAATTGAGATTCCTTAATGAATTTTCTTCCTCCACTTATAAATCCATCAATCCATTCATTTTTGGCGATGGTTAGCACTTTCCCTTGTTGAACCTGGCTCAACAACTTTTTACTTTCAAGGGAAGTGGGATCAAATGTCTATGGAGCTTGAGCTAATGGCAGTGAACTAAAATTATAGATAGAGTATATGAACTTAGCCATGGCCTTGACAGTCTACTTCAAGTTTTCTTGTCTTTGCTATCCATCCATGAGCGAAGTAGCATTTTTTGATAAGACTCCTTGAAATGATGATTATCGGTCATTTGATCCATGACTCCTAGATCAACTTTAGTTATGTCCAAGTCTTCGGCTATAGGATCCCATTCCTCATCCTTGGGTTTGTATGTAGCCACTTTAGCAGCCCAACTTCTAGTCTTAGGATTGGAAAACATCCTTGCAGTAGTCTTCATATTCTTAGCCCTTGGGGTTTTCTCTGCATACTTGTTCACCATGTCTTTAATAGGAACTAAAATTGGCACCAGATTGTGTTTTTTGTTAACCTTTATTATTAGCCATTTCGACATAACACTAGGTGTGGTCTTCTCTTTAGGAGACTTCACATGGGTAGTCATGGTATCTAGGGTTAAATTATCTATCTCAAAAAGTTCACCATTCAATTGATCTTCATCTTCAATATGGCGATCAATAGTTTTCTCCTTTTCTTTGTCTAGATCTACAATAACCGCCCTTGCACTGGCCATTTTGTCCCGCTTCTAGGATCTAGTTCTGGGTCTAGTTGTTTGAGGTACAAGGGAGGTAAGTGCAAGTTTGACCTTGTTCTTACAGTGAATAGATTTATTACTTTGATTGTTTGTTGTACTTGCATCATCAATGGGAACAAAGATATTAGAACTAAAAACTAGGGACAACAGAGGAGTCATTTTAGATTTATCTGGTTGTATTCTTGATGACTTCTTTCCTCTTTTTTGCTTTATCTAGTTTTCAGTGAATTTGATCACACCCTGAGTCTTCTGTTGTAGATTATCTTCCTCTTCATCAGTCCATTTAATGAAAAGATTTACTGGTTCAGATGATTTGTCAAAACCCGATTCAATGATTTCCTAACTATCATCTTCTATCCCGTCTATATTCATTTTCAGCTGGAGAGATACAATTTGGACTATCTGCAACCTCTATTATCCTAATAGTCCTCCAGATGTGGTATAGGCAAAAAATGAGGCATCAATCTTAAAGTTTGGTTTTCAAAACCCTTGTTATCAAATTCATTCCTTTCAAAATAATACTTGAAACTAAAGCTATGAAGGTCGCTACTTATATTGACTGCATCTTCCATTGACTTGCATAAGATATTACCTAGTTTGATAGGGAAAATATCTTCCCACTTTTCTTCGGGAAGGAATCTCTTCACAATTGCAGAAAGTTGCCTACAAATCTCAACCAAAATAAAACAATCGAAGGAATACCTGGGCAGTTGCAGGGGCTCATCCTCAAAACCTCCGACCCCTATATAAGTAAAATAGGGAAACTAAATATAGAAAATCCCATACACCTATGTCCATTTTTGAGAATTTTTTGTCATCCTCTTGTTTGACAAACTGACCATTTAAAAACATAAATTACCCATGAACACATCATGCACCATCTTGTAATTTTATAATGCGTTACTTTTCTGTATTGTAGGATAATAGTCAAAGATAGTATAATATTTAGTCCAGGGTTCATGTGGAATTCCTGTTAATTATCTATTTCATGCGAGGCAATACATGAGATATGAGGACATGAAGAAATCATTACCAGTTAGTTGAGACATCTTAAGCTATTCTCCCATTGATTATGCAATCAATTCACCCCAGTCTAGAAATTGTTTACCCTCTAAAATAATCTGAACATAAAAATACATCCACTCAAAAAATAAAAAGGCTTCCGAAGAACCCCTAAATCTATGCAGCAACACGATAATGTCATGAACATTTGACTTCATGTGATATTTGTTTAGGCATTTCGGTAACCGAGAACCTCCTCTTTGGGGTTTTAGTAACCAATTTTTAGTTATGGAAGTCCTGTGTCTCTCTTCTCTATGCATTCTATTCTACTATCATACCCTTTTATGCATTCTTGAATTAACTCAGGGAATATGGTGGCTTCGGGAAATGCACCAACCTGTATCAAACCACTATTGAGAATTTATAAACCAAAAGGCTCTGCTATTTGGGTTTCCATTCACTCTTTTAGCTCATCTAAATCAAGATCCTTGAAATTGCTATCACTTATCACGGGACCATCACAGACCAAACTAGAAACATTTTTGCAGAAATGGAAAGCAGACTTTGTAATGCCTTAAGTTCAACTCTTAAATAGACCAGGCTCTGCTAAATATTTCAAAACAACCTTCAAAATATTAACAATGAGGGCTGCCAGAACTCACCTTTCACATTCAAAAGCTTCAAATAATTCCTTGAGCTCAAATGGTCTTACCTCCGCCACTCCGCCTTGAAAATACATTTGTTTGTAACTATTCTATTAATGCTCTTAAATAACAAGGCAATGCAATCTCAAACTTTAATTGCAATATCTGACACATGCAGGGAAAAGATATTGATTTGATATTCCCATGCCACAACTCATTAATTCCTGTTACACAAATTTTGAGAACTCTCCAAATCATGATTACCTTGATCTTGCCAGATCATCAACCCACGTCACCCCACATCACCTCATTAATTACAAATATTCCTGAATATCCATAACTTATACATTATCGTATGACCTGATTTTCCATGATATTCGAGGGACCTCTTTGAACCTCATTGAACTGAAATTAACTTTGTTCAATATGGTTCTTGATGGTTCATTTAAGTTCAAGCCTCAAACATATGCGCCCGAGTTTTAACTTTATATTTCTGAGTATTGGAAAAACTTCACCGACTGCCAAAAAAATCTGAATTGCGGAGGACTAACGTGAACCCATTCAAACCTCTATGAACTAATTTCAACATGGTTTTATTTTTTGCAAGTTACTTCATTTCTATCTTTACCTATCGTAAAAAATGATCGACACATGACTTTACATGGTATGGCAGCCTATAGCTTTTCAAAAACATTCCAAAATATCTTCGAACTGCTTTGAACTTCTTTAAACACAGTTCAAAGTGATTCAAACTAGTTTATAGTAGCTAAAATCATAAGGAAACTTTATTTTTATCAAGCGAAAGAACTTTTGACAATATTGGATGCAATTGACTTTAAAGAAGAAACATATTAATAGACAAAGATGGAACTAAGGAAGAATGGGACTTGATTTATACTCTTGAAAAGGTGACACCAACTGAAAGAGTACTATTTTTTTTTTAAAATTTAAAATATGGAAACTCTAAAATAGGAACTAACACTCACATAACATAACACATTCTTGCATCCAATTTATCCCAAAAACATAGGGACTAACTCTGTGATAATCCTTTGTTACTATTCTAAAGCTAGTCGTTACCAAAATAGCTATAACTCATGCAAATAACCACATAAAATACTGCAACCTTAGAAATAATGTATACATACTTCCTTCTACTTCAATCCATGGTCACACTCTTTGAAACATCATACACTGTCCATACATCCCTGTCAGACATGCCTGTTCCAGTCATAACTAGTCTATTTGAGATTCCTGATGAAACCAACCGAATCATATGTTGACATCAATGAAAAAATATGAATGTCAACACCTCAAATAGAAACAATTACAACAATATCCCCCTTTTTCATTGATGACAACATATGTGAAAATCCATCAACCTAAAAGTAGCTTCTTTAATACAATCTTCTCAATATCCTCTTCATAGCTCCCCCTAAAATAGTAGGGATTTTTTACTTACATCTCTCCTCCTTTGACATCAATGGAAAAGGGTGCCATAGATATTTTTCTTCTCTACACATCTCATCACTGTAAGGTGTATCTTTTTTAAATATTCATGCCTACAACAAACCAAGTGCTCGATCACCCAAATATGTTTTGTTGTATTACCGTGATCACCCCCCCTGAGGAGTAGATCCAAGCATTAAGTCCAGTGAATAATATATCTTTGATAGCTACTGGAATCATGCATTTGTGCATCATTTATTTCTCACAAGGATGGGTTCTCACCCCAATCATACCTTTGAGATATTCAAATTTATATTTTTACAAAGGTTTAGTGAATATATCTGCTATTTGATCCTTTGTAGTGATGTACTCCAATCTGACTTTCTTTTCTGCAACCTTGTCTCTCAAAAAGTGATACTTGATTGAAATATGTTGTCTTTGAATGCATAAAAAGATTCTTTGACATGTTCACTATGCTTGTATTATCACAATGTATAGCCACTGGTTCTTGAAAGATTATCCCAATGTCCTTTAACATTTGTCTTAGTCAAACAATTTGTGTGCAATTTATAATAGGAGCTATATATTGTGATTCAACAATAGATTGAGCTATATAGTCCTTCTTACTCAACCATGAAACTGACCTTTTTCCAAGGAAAAATGCATCACCACTTGTGCTCTTCCTATCATCAACACTTCCTTCCCAATCTGCATCAGTATAAGCATGCAATGTAAAATCATTATATTTTTCATACTATAATCCATATTCCAATGTTCCTTTCATATATATGAATATCCTCTTAATTGCAACAAGGTGAGTCTCCTTAGGATCAACTTGAAACCTTGCAACAATTCTGACTCCACTAGATATTTATGGTCTAGTGTGAGTTAAGTACTGCAAACCTCTAATCATGGACCTGTATTTTGTCTGAAGGATGCTTTGAGATTCATCAATAGTAGTAAGCTTGCATCTAGTAACCATGGGTGTTCCAATAGGTTTACAATATTCCATCCCAAACTTCTTTAGCAACTCCTTAAGATACTTGGTTTGAGAAATAAAAATGCCATGTTCATTTTGAGTAATTTACAAACCAAGGAAGAACTTCATTTCACCAATCATAGAAATTTCAAATTCGCTTTTCATTTCTTCAACAAATTTCTTTCTCATTTCAACATTGCCTCTGAAAATAATGTCATTCACAAATATCTCAATAATCAAGATTCCATATTTCCTAGTTCTTAATTATAAATTACTATCTACAATGACTTTTTTGAAACCAAGAAGTAATAAATAACTGTCTAACTGAGCATACTAAGATCTAGGAGCTTGTTTCAGACCATACAATGCCTTCTTCAATCTAAAACCCATATCTCTGTCATTTGTCAAAGAAAAACCACCAGGTTGCTCAATGTAGACTTATTCTTCTAGGTTACCATTTATAAATACAAACTTCACATCCATCTGATATACTTTAAAGTCTTTATATGCTGCATAAGCAAGGAAAAATCTCACTACTTCTAGTCTAGAAACATGGGAAAATGTTTCTTCAAAATCTATTCCTTCATGTTGTGAATATCCTTTACAAACCAATCTAGCCTTATTCCTTACAACCATGCCTTCTTCATTCATTTTGTTTCTAAAATCCCATTTAGTACCAATCACATTCTTACCCTTGGGTCTAGGAACTAATTCTCAAGTGTTGTTTTTCTCTATCTGATCCAATTCTTCCTGCATTGCCTTAATCCAAGATTCATCTTTGCATACTTCATCAGTAGTCTTAGGTTCTACTTGTGAAATCAAATAAAGTTCTTTCCTAAGCTTTGATCTTTTCATCATGCTCTTATTATCATTACCAATAATCCAAAGTTCATGATGATTTCTCTGAACATACTTCGGAGTCTTAGTAGATTCACTCAAGCATACCTCAATTTCATTGTCAATCTCAAAATTTGATTTTCTTCTTGTCTAGCAATAATCTCCCTATTTTTTGAAATCTGATCACAGTCATACATTCTTTCTTGAATTTGAAACCTTTCATTAATCTTCACATTTTCACTTTCAACTATTTTCCATAGTCCTAAATTGAAGCATCTATAAGCTTTACTTTTTTTAGAATATTGAAGGAAAATTCCTTCATCACTTCTAGCATCGAACTTTCCTATCTCATCATGTCTTTTGATCTAACACTTGCTACCAAATATTGTAAAATATTTCATAGTGGGAGTATGATTAAACCAAAGTTCATAAGGTATCTTATTCATACCTTCTCTAATCTATACTCAATTCAAAGTGTAGACTATAGTACTGATTGCCTCTCTCCAATGCATATGTGGAATATTTCCTTCAAGAGACATAGTCCTAGAAGCATCTGATATGGTCATGTTTCTTTGCTCTACAATCCCATTATGTTGTGGTATTCTAGGAGTAGATGTTTGTCTATATATCCCATGCTCTTTGTAGTAAGCATTGAACATATCAGATGTAAATTATCGACCTCTGTCTGACCTCAAACATTTTATCTTCAAACCGGATTCATTCTTACATTTTTCTTTGAAAATCTTGAACTTATCAAATGCTTCAGATTTCTCTTTAAGAAATGCAACCCACATCATCCTAGAATAGTCATAAACAAAGAGTATAAAGTACCTTTCACCATAGTAAGATCTTGTTCTTGTAGGACCACAAAGATATGTATGTACCAGATCCAACTTCTCTTCTGCTATAAATGATTTTCTCTTAAATATGATCTTACTTTGTTTTCCCATAACACACTCTCTACACATAGTGTCAGTAGGCTTCACATTTTTTGACAAATCTCTGTTTGCATTAATGTTACTGACCTTTACAATATTATCAAAATTTATGTGACAAAACCTTCTATACCATAACCAACTGTCATCTACCTTCACAATAAAACAATTTGCCTTAGTATTATTTAGCTCAAACACATTACCTCTTGATTTAGTACCTGATGTGATCAGGTTTCTAGACTGACCTCTGATAGTACATTTTCCATTCATGAACTGTAAGTGATATCCCTTGTCTACAAGATGTCCAACACTCAACAAATTGTGCTTAAGTCCATCAATAAGTAAGACATCATTACTTTTAGTATTCCCATCAAGAGATATTAAATGTACTCCAATGATAAACTGAAGAGTGTTATCTCCAAATATGACTACACTACCATCATATTTATTCAATTTTACAAATTTTTCTTTATCACCAGTCATATGATGTGAATATCCACTATCAATGATCCATTCTTATTTATTTTCAACATGCTATACTAGGGATTTTTCTTCATGAACATGCTCATCATCTTTAATAGAAATAAATCCAATTTCATCATCATCCACAATATCATCATCAGACATACCCTCACTAGCATAGTAGCATTCCTTATCTTTTGAGTAATCAGGCCTATGAAACTTAGGATTATACTTATGAATCCTTATAGGACATCTAGATGCAAAATGACCAATCTTATTACAAGAAAAACATTTCAAGGGTAACTTCCCATGAAATTTACCCTTACCTCTCTTTTCCCTTCTTTCTATTAGAGCCACAAGTTTGTCTACTTTATTTTCTTCTTCTTGAATCTCTGCCCACTCATCAACATATTCTCCAATCTCTTCATGTCTATTGCTTCTGCTAGATCACACAAGATTTGATAAGGCCTTTTTGTCATTATGAACACTATCCTTGAATGCAGAGTCTACTTTGGGTAAAGAATCTTGCAACTCTATGATCTCAGTGTTTAACTAAGAAATCATGACTTCTCTATTGAAATTATTTTTCAGTGGTATGATCTCCTCTATCAGTTACACTTTAGTCTTGTAAACAAGTGTCAAATATCTAAGAATCTTTGTGATCACTTCATATTGAGTATATGTGCCTCCTGATTTTTTGATTCTAGTAACAACCTCTATAACCCTCTCTACATATGCTCTTACATTCTCATCATCTTGCATCCTAAGAGTCTCCATTTTAGGCTTCCAATTCTTTAATTTGGCTTCATTATTGGTCTAATCTCCTTCAAATAGAGCCTCTAGCCTTGTCCAGATCTTGTGAGCTGAATCGAGATCTTTAACCTCTATAAATTTTGCCTCAAAGAGCGTACTTATCAGTGCTTCCCTTGCAACCATATTGCAAGAAAATAATTTATTTTCTTCCTCAGTAGCATTAACTAATCATCTTATTCCTTGATTGATTCATCCTTCCTTGTAATAATCTAGTGGTCAATTCCCAAACATATCAAATGATTTCTCATCTTATTTTTCCAATTGTTAAAGTTTTTAGCATGAAATTTTGGAATTTCCTCCCTATAAAAGGCCATCTCAAAATCTCCTCAAGCGGTTGAGATTTCTCTTAGAGGACTACAAGATCTGATACCAATTGTTAGCACAATTGAGTGGGGGGGGGGGAATAATTTTTGTACCCAATTAATATAAAATTTAAACTTAAACACCAATTACTCAATGCAAATCATAACACAAGTATTTTTTGTTGAGGAAATCCTTGTTAAGGGAAAAACCCCGGTGAGAATTAGCACCCACAAATAATGTAATAAGAGTATAATGTCCTTGTTTGTAGATGTAGCCCTTTTAGGAGATGAGTATTACATTTAGTACAAATCCCTGCTAAAGGATGAACCCTGTTAGGGGTAATACAATGAGACTCACTACCCAAGCACACTGCTCAAATGTGAAGGTTAAACCCACCTTCTAGATCCACTGTCCAAAAATAAAGTATAGAGATCAACTTATAAAAATGAACTAACTAAAAGAAACTTTCTTTTCTTATACAGTTCCAATGAAGTGCATTACAACTGCAATCAGTGCTCTATATCACTAGAATTCACATCAAAATCTTCTTGGCATTCCATTTCCATGTTACAAGAACATAAAATGAATTTCCTTTATACAAGTTACAAAAAACAATTAGGTTGGTCTGTTAAGAATTTTCCAATGCACAAATAAATACATGGGCCCTTTCTAAGATAAACACGACACCTTAAACAAGTAATCATTGAGTATAAATCATCAATTACATGTCAATATCCATAGTGCAAGCTTGCCATCCTCTAAACATGTTACACCATTGTAGTCAGCCATAAATAGGTCTTCGTAAGATCACATGTCACAGATGATGTCACCAAGAACCCAACAACCCAAGAATAAAAAATAAAATTATCCAACATGTCTTCTGCCACACCTCAAGCTTGCATAACATAACACATGCTCACATCCAAGTCATCCAAAAAACATAGGGACTAACTCTGTCATAATCCTCTGTCATATTTTTGAAGCCAATCGTCACCAGAACAACTATAACTCATGAAAATAACCATATACAATCATGCAACCTTTTAAATAAGGTATACACACTTCCTTCTACTCCAATCCATGCTTGCATACTCTAAAACATCATAGACTGTCTATACATCCCTGTCATACCTACCTGTTCAAGTCACAACTAGTCAGTCTGAGACTCCTAATGAAACCAACTGAATCATATGTTGAAATCAATGAAAAAGAATGAATGTCAACACCTTAAACATTAAAAATTCTAACATATGCTTCTACATCAGACACCCAGGGTAATTGAAAAGTGAGTCCCTCACTTTTTTGAGGCCAAAGGAAAACCAAATAGGTCAACCTCAGCCTGAGAAATCCATGATGAATCTTCAACTAGCGTATCCTTCCATTTGACTAGATATTCCATATACTACTTACCTCTTTAACTTTGACCAAATCTAATATCCAAAATCCTCTCTATCTGATCCATCTTCTTCTTAAGATAGTACTATCTAACATTTGATCCTCCATTGCTACTGCAATATGATTCATGATACTTATACAAATCAACAACATTGAAAACTAGTGATATATCCATATCTTCTGCTAAATCCACTTCATAAGCATTCCTTGAGTCAAATCTCCTCAAGATCTTACAAGGACCAAAATTCTTCATCTTCAACTTATTATAAGTACCAACTGGAAATGTACCCTTCTAGAAAAACACCATAACTTCATCTCCCATTTGAAATTCCTTATGTCTCATCTTCAAATCTTCTCTCCTTTTATAAACTTGATTTATTTCCTCCAAATGATGTCTCACTCCTTCATGTAATGAATTCATAACCTCAGAAAAATCCTTTCCTTCAACACTCTTCTTAACTTCATGACTGATATCCCTTAATTCTTCTATTCCATTAGGAGTAAACCTAGTAACTACTTCAAATGGTGTCTTCCGTGTGCTTCTATTTACTAAATTATTTTAAGAAAAATTTGCTTGTGGTAAAACAAAATCTCAATGTTCAGGCTTATCTCCAACCAAATACCTCAACAAGTTCCCTAAAATCTTGTTCACAACTTATGTTTGTCCATTAGTTTGTGGATGAAAAGAACTAAACTTCAAATCAGCTTTCAACTTATTCCAAAGTGTCCTCCAAAAATAACTAACAAATGTATTGTCTATGTTTGATACAATGCTCTAAGGTAGTCCATGTAATCTCACAATCTCCTTGAAAAAAAAATCAACTACATGCACTGCATCAATAGTATTCTTATAAGGAATATAATGTGCTATCTTAGAAAATCAACCACAAAAATTAAGTCATAACCTCTTTGTGTTCTAGACAATCCTAGTACAAAATTCATACTAATCTCCTCCCAAGGTTTGACTAACACTGTCAATGGTGTATACAACCCCACATTCTAACTACTTCCTTTTGCAACTTGAAATACCTTACAACTTTGTAAAAAATTCCTCACATCCTTCTAAGCTTGTGGTCAAAAGTAATTCTCATGCACTAAAGCTACTGTCTTATCAATGCCAAAATGTCCTGCTAAACCTCCACTATGCTTCTCCTTAATTAGATCATCTCTCATGGAACTCCTAGGTATACATGAATGATTACCTCTAAACAATATTCCATCCTGAATGAAGCAATCTAACCACTTACTTCTATCTACAACAATAGGTTCTTTACAAGCCTTCCAAGAGTCAACAAAGTCTAGATCTTGCTCATACAAGGTCTTCAATTCTTCATAAACCAATATTGCAATCTTCATTTCGGTCAACAAAGTCCTCCTCCTACTCAAAGCATCAAAAACTTTATTTTCCATGCCACTCGTATGTTTCAACACAAATGTATAGCTCTGCATAAAGTCAACCGATCTCATATGTCTTTGATTCAACTTATCTTGGCTACCCAAATACTTCAATGCTTGATGATCAACATTAAAAACTCTCTAGGTAACAAGTAATGTCTCCACTTCTCCAAAACTTGAATTATAGCATTATAATTCCTGATCATTCAACTTCTCACTAAAATAAGCAACACGTCTCCCTTCTTGAAGCAAAACACCTTTAATTGCATTTCCACTAGCATCATAGTTTACTTGAAATACCTTATTAAAATTAGGTAAATCTAATACTGGCTGTTTATTCACCTTCTCCTTCAACAAATCAAAGTTCCTTTGTGCTCCATGTGTCCATTTGAACTCCTTTTTATCACATATGGTTGTTTCATTCATCGGTCCATAGATTGAACTAAAGTATCTGATGAACTTTCGATAGAAACTAGATAACCCATGAAATAATCTTACTTCTCCAACACTCTTAGGTGTAGACCACTCAACAATGACTTTCACTTTCTTAGGATCTATCTTCAATCCTATGGCTAATATTACAAATCCCAAGTATACTAACTCCTCCTTCATGAAAGTACACTTCTTTATGTTTATCAACAACTTCTCTTCTCTCAACTCTATAATACTTGTCTAACATGCATCAGATGTTCCTCTTTTCTCTTACTAAAAATCAAGATATTACCCAAATAAACAATGACATACTTACCCAAAAATCTCTTTGGGACTTCATTCATGAGTCACATAAAAGTACTAGGTGCATTACACAATCCAAATGGAATTACCAACTACTCATACAATCCTTCATTTGTATTAAATGAAATCTTCCATTCATCACCTTCTCTGATTCTAATATGATGATATCCACTCTTCAAATTAGTCTTGGTGAAATACTTAGCTCCACTCAAATAATCCATCAAATCATTATGTTGGTAGTGGGCTAGTGTCCCTTGTAGGATTCATGACATGGTCTAACAAGCTCTTGTGTCTTCTATAAGTCTAGTGGTTGTATTGGGCATTGATAGGTTAATCTTTTGGTGCAACAACAACCACTACTTGTAACAAGTGGTATCAGAGCTTGGTCACAGGTTTGAACCATGCAGGCCATAGTGAGTGACACTGGGAGGGGGATTGTTGGCAGTTGGCCAACATCCCTCATGCAATTCATGACATGGCCTAAAAACCTTTTGTGTCTTCTATAAGTCTAGTGGTTGTATCAGGCATTGATAGGTTGATCTTTTGGTGCAATGACAACCACTACTTGTAACACATTCATCCTAGGTAAAGAAAATCAGCACTTAATTGTAATATGATTAATGGCCCTTGAATCAATACACATCCTCCATTGTCCATCCTTCTTAGGTGCCAATATAAAAGGTAGTACACATGGCCTCAAAATTTCTCTGATCAACTCTCTCTAGAACAAATTAAGCACTTTCCTATTGAGTTCTTCATTCTCTGTTGGTGTCATCCTATATGATGCTTTATTTGGTAAACTAGCTCCTGGTACCAAATCCATGCAATGACTAATACTTATCATTAGTGTAATCCATTAGATACATTATCAAATATGATGTCAGTATACTCACTCAACAATCCAAAAATTTCCTTAGGATGTTCTTCTACCAAAACATTCTTCTTAGACTCCTTAGGTACTAAAGTAAAACACACACTATTATGGTTCATGCCATCCAAAAAATTCCTTCCATCTACTAAACAATTTCTTGCACTGGTACACACTTCACTTTAAGAGGTTCTTCTAAAGGTAACAATAGTATAAATATTCATTCTACCATCATGTATGGCTTTCCTATCGTACTGTCATGGTCTACCCAACAAGATATGACACACATCCATAGGTATAATATCACGTAAAACCTCATCATAATATCCCAATCTTGAATTTAACTAGGCATTGTTCACTTACCAGTACCTTATGTTCATCTTGAATCCTTTCAATATGATAGGTTTTAGGATGCTTCATCCTCTGCAACTTCAGTTTTTCAACTACCTCCTTTGAAGCAAGATTATCAGAACTACCACTATCTATGAAAACATTACACACCTTGTTCTACACCTTACATATTTTTCTAAACAAATTCTTCCTCTGTATATACTCCTCTTGTTCTTCATGATATAGATTCCTCCTAGTCATTAGGGTTGCACCTTCCTCTACTTTATTATTTTTCTCTAAACCAATAGACTCTTCATCAACAAATGTCATTCTCTTATTTCCCTCTACTTTGCATTCAAAGGCTCTATGCCCTACTTCACCACATTAAAAACAAGTGCTACTAAAATTCCTTCTTTCACCACTTCCTTTACCTTCATTCCAATAGGAACTCCTATCATTTCTCCTATATCAATCGGTGTCCTTAACTTTAGGCTCATGTTTAGTCTGATATGCAATAGATCTACGTCTACTTCTGTGAAATCTTCCACCTCTACCTCTTTGTCTTTTCTCATGCCTTCTGTTCAGCTTCTCTTCAGCCTTCAAGGTCCACTTATAAGCCTCTTCCACACTCCTATTCTGTACTAGAACAACTTCATCTTGTGTGGGAATCCTCAAACCATTAAGGTAGCGATAAACTTGTTCAACTTCAACATCTACATGACCAGATCTGATGTTCAACTTATAGAACTCCTTAGTATAACTCTTAACACTTAAATCTCTCTGCTACAAGTTTTGCAACTTTCTAAACAAACTTACTTGATAGTCCTCACCTAAATTTGGTCACCATATTATCCCATGATTTTATCTTGTATTTACCTCTACTTTGTCGATCTATCTGCAAATGTTTCCACCATAGGGATGCATGTACTTTCAATGTGGTACATGCATACTTCACCTTCCTTTCTTCATTCGCCTGTTAAAGCTTGAAATACTTATCCATCTATGTGATCCAATGTATCAATTCGTTAACATCTAGGTTATCCTGATAATCAAGTGGGTTGAAATGAGGTCTCTGATTAACATTATTCAATTCCCTAATGAATATTTCCTCTCCTCAATTCAACTCAAGTTGTACTTCCTGGTTATCTCCTTCTATTGCTTCATTTTAATTATATTAATCTCCTTCTTCATCACTTGCATCTTCTATATGTTTTCCTATCCTTTGGGATATCTCTAAGGCTTCTAATATTTTAGATATTTGCCTCAACAAATCCAAAATAGTTGAATTTTCATGTCATTCTCCTCCTCTAAAATTTCTCCTAGCCATCTTGCCAATCCACAGTTTCCATAGGTCGGATCCTTTCAGCCGCCACCCCACAAGAAAAAACTAAGGATGCAAAACCTTTCTTTGATACCACTTGATGTAGTCAAGATGGAGAAACCTCAAAATATTATTCCGATCCTTATAACCAATACAACACAAAAAAAATAAAAAGAACAAGACAATAATGAGAAAATGAGAGATCAGTCTTCAATTATGATCGTTGAATAAATTAAAATAGATATGCAACATGTTGTCTTGCATGCCAAATATAATTTCCTGACTAGATCATAAATCTCTTACAAACCCTAGCCAAGCTGTGCTAGATAATCTTATAAAAACTCTCTTTTTTTTTACATATGAACTAGTCCATAAGCTTAAATAGAAATTGCAATCATCGGTCAGCCTAGTAAAGATCACATTTTCTAAGAATAAGAAAATGTGTTACAATAATTAGGTTAGGACCCAAAACAACTGGATCAACCTCCAATGCAAATAATACGAGATGCGATCAAACAAATAATTTGGCCTCAAATGTAATACTGAGCTGGTACGACTATGTTCAGAAAATCAAACCAGAAGATTGGGAAAATGATCAAAAACCTAACCACTGATTGGTAACATGAAGAACAATATAGTCCTATAAATAAATTGCAATAACTCTTATGCGATGAAACTAAATGAGGTGCGATCATAGAAAATGATCCAACATGAAGCAATGAAAACATAGCCATGACCACAACCAAAAATGAAATATACACATCTATCACCAACAGAAACACCAGACTGAAAGAAAAAAGGATAACAACTAAAATAAAATATTTTTAGTAGACGCAAGATTGCTTAGATCCCAAGATGCTCCTGCATCACATTTGCATTAAATTAAAGGAGAGTGAATCCACTTGGATAACCTTAAATCTAATTGAAAGTTATTGAGCACAAGGTAGGTCTAGCAATCAATGATTGAGTTGAAATGAACTATGCAAGAAATATAATTTTGATGCTAGATCTAGGGCCAAAGGTGAGAAATTGAGGGTTTTTGACATGCACATGAAACTATAGAATATATATGTAGACTATATGTTTATAGGTTTAGAAAGAGAAGAAAAAAAGGAGCATGTGTTTGAAATATCAGTTTAAATTAGAAGATTAATGGTTCTTGGGGTACCCTTGACCAAAAAATGTCAAATTTGGATGAATGATTTATTTTTGGGATCAAAATGTCACTTAGAAGCTTCCCTAGAAGATTTATTGAAAATGTTTGAGTCAATGGTGCTTGGGACACCCTCGAACCATATTTTTTGTATTTTAAAAATCTTAGACTATAGTTTTCTATGTGCTCATTGTGATTTCATATTTATGCTTCCCGGTGCTATTTTTTGCACATACAAAGAAAATAAATTATTGGGTTGATGGGGGTTTTCTTAGGGAAAATCCTAGTCTTGGAATTAACCATGAAATTGAATTGAAAGATGATTTAATTGAAAGTGTGCTATAATGGAGAAAAGGATAGATTTGGAATTGAATTTCTTGAATGAAATATTATAACTTCACGAGTATTTATTTTGTTTAAGGCTTCATGAAGATGTTGATATGGAATTGTAGAGTTGACTTCATAATAGGTTGATCATAGAAGCCATCATGAATGCTTGAGATAGAAAAATTTACTTCTTTCTTAAATTAATTTATGATGCTTGATTTATTTCTCAATTTAATTACATAGGGGACTTCATAATTGATGTGTGTGTTGTCTTAAATGAGGGGGTTAGGCTTTCTTAATACCTCTCCCCATGAAACTTGTTTGAATTTTCAAAGTATGTAGATATAAAGGAGAAATTCCCGCCCCACAATTTGACTATTGGAAGATCCATAATTGGGACCCTTTTGGTAGTACAAGGGTTAAAAAAGTGCCATTGACATAGCTGAAGGTGGCCCAAGTTCCCTTGAACAACCAATTAGGGTTAGGTCAAGGACCAACATCCAAGGAATTGGCAAAGTTGCTAGATTTAAGTTGGTGCAAGTAGAGTTAAACATGATTAGGCATGGAAGGTCAAAAATGCTAAAATGAGGCATACGTGAGTATGAAATTGTATAGGGATATAATTTACAATGCTATAGTTTGCCCCCAATTTAGTAGGAGTATGAACTTGCACTCATTCTCTCAGTAAAGTAGAAAATAGCATTGAAAAATATTCATGAAGGTATAAAATAACTAAAAAGCACCAAGCGCCCAAGGGGCTTAAAATATTATGAATCTAATATCAAGATAAAATGAGAAACAAATGAATAGGAAAGAGAGAGAATGACTATGCTGGCCTAGTATGGTTATGCTTACTATGAGTCATGTAGAGAGTTGGTGCAAGGAGAGCTAAATAGTCTAGCAGGTTGTGTTATGCTTGTAAACTCGTCATGAAACATTGAGACACAATATTACAAATAAAAAGACAAAATTTGCAAAGCAAACAAAAGTTTTTTGACTACAAAATTGGTTGTGGTGTGCGAACAAAGTGTAACAAAGAGCACAATGTATGCTCCAATATTAAAGCGATTGCATAAATCTTAATGAGAGAAATGAATTTAAGGTAGTATATTTTCATCCAATAGACAAATATGTTTCCAAAATGATATACCCCCAATAAAGGAAAAAATAAAGACAAATGGAGTCCAAAAAGAAAGAGAGAACATAAGGGATGAGGTTAGTATGTGCATTTGATAACTCATGTATATCAATTATAATTTGAATGAATTGAACCCATACCACAAAGGTAGTAGAACTATGAGCACAATGGAAGAAGACAATGAGATACACAAAAAAGTCTTTTTGGGTCAACATGATAGAGACCAAAAAGAGATATCTTGATGCTTTTCATCATCCCCAAGTATAAGACACAAAAATATACTTATAACAATAGCACACGTATAACATAACATAGACATGAATATAGAAAAAATGAGATACAAATAGAAGAATGTTATGATAGGTTTGGTTCCTTTACTACCTTGTGACAATAGATCAACAAGGGTCATCCAAATAGAGCTTAACATAACATAAATACATGTCAATTAACATGTAATAGGGGAAGCACATTACGTGCAAGCAAACCTGCAAAAGAATCTACTGCACAAATGAAGCTAGTCAAGCATGTCATTTGCCTCCCAATCTTGCTTAATATCACTTACAGATGGTGGAAATGATGAAAAAGAGAAAAAAAAAATCACAATAGATGAAGCTAATGCGAGTTCCTAACAAGTATCATGCTCTAATGATGAGTTAATTTTTTTGTCACTCGGAGCTAGGATTAGCATTTTTGAAAATCTTGAAGAAATCCCACGATTGATTTCAATAACCTCATACTTATCATTAGAATTATTAGCATTAACATTGTTAGCTTCAAAAATTTAATCATTCATATCATTAGACAAATTAATAATAATAGCTTCTTTAATCTAAAACACAATCATTTTATTTACATAATTTTAACTTTTTGAAATGATCTTCCTCCCTTTAGCTATGCAAATGATGGTCAAATTGGATGAAGTAAATATTTGGTGTTTTAGGGGACAAAGTGGTGCCAAAATAAAGTTCATGGGCCTTGGAATGGAATTTTTTTAGTGGTCTCTCACACTACAATTTATCTTGGTTTAGCTAGAAACTTAATATGGTTTGGGGTCAATCAACATAGGATCATTTTTTCCTTTGTTGGAGGAAGAATACAAGGAATCTCACTAGCTTGAGAGATGTAATGCGTTGGATGTTTTTAAGATATAGGAGGTATAAATAAATCATATATAGGAGGAATAGTAGTGTAGGAATTGGCTTCTATTGGAGTTTTTTATATTCATGTTTTGTCATTGATGTCAACACATGTTCTATTTAAGTCTCAATTAGACTGGCTGTCCCAGGCATAGGCAAGACTAAAAGTTGTGTACAGACACTATAGGGACTATCAGAGGATGCAAGAACATATATATATTAAGGGAAAAGTTGGGATATTATCTAAGGCAGCTTGAGTTTATGTTTTTGTTTATTTAAGTTACAACGGTTTTGGTGAAGACTGTTTGCAGAATAGTGACAAAGAATTGTGGCAGTATTAGTCTCTGAGTTTTGTGGATAGTATGCATGTGATAACGCCTCATGTTATGCACACTTGGGGAATTTTAGAAGATATTTTGAGGAATATTTTTTATGATTCTTGGGTCACAAGACTCTTGGTGATGTCAACTATGGCATGTGTTCTGGAGAAGACCTATTTGGGGGCTGACTTCAAAGATGTAGCGGGTATTATGGAAGGCGAGCTTGGATTGCGGATCTTGGATTATATTTGATTATTTGTAATTGATGTTTACTTTTTAAAGGTACCATATGTATTTAAGAAAGGGTTTATGTAATTTTTTGTGCATTGGAAAAGTTTTTATTGGATGACCTAATTTCTTATTGTAAAATTGTATAAAGGAGAGTTGTTTTCTTGATAAGGAATGTGGATAGGAAAATGTGGAATTTTTGAGCTTGTGTTTGAGAATTCTGCTGGATGTAGAGAAAAGATAGTGATTGATGGACTTAATTGGAACTTTTTAAGAAAAGCTAGTTTCTATCAGTGAGTTTACTAGATATTATATCTTTATATATCTGTATCTCGGAAAGTGAGTCCTGAAGGTGGATTTAACCTTGTTTAGGCAGTGAGACTATTGTTATCTTGACTCATAAAAAGTTCTTTCCTTTAATAGGGACTATTTACTATATCTAATAATCATATCCTAACATGGCTAAATATTTTAATTGAGATACTATACTTTCAGTGCATTATTTGTGGTTGCTAATTCCCACCAGTTTTTTCCCTTAACAGGGTTTCCTCGACAAAAATTTCTTGTGTTAAGTATTTGGTTTATAAAGGTTAAATTTTAATTTATTTGGCTAAAAATTGATTCAACCCCCCTCTCAATTATGTTGGTGGACTATTACTACAAAGAAGTAGGTGTAGGAAGAAGTCCAGGTCTAGGATGAGGAGGTGGAACATCCTTATTTTTAGTCATGGTTGGTATCATTTCATGTTTGATTTTTTAATAAGATAAGAAAAGGACATCTCTTTGAGTGTTCAAAGGTTCAATTTTTTAAGGCCAAAATAAGTTAAGGTGAAGTTTTCACATATTTCTAATGGCTTATAAAGATGAGGATTGATTATGATAATTCACTCATTATTAGAGAACTTTAAACACTTACAAAAGTTAGAAGGTATAACTTTAATAGAATTGAGATATAGATGTCCCAACTTTGTACAAAATTAGTCAGAGGTAGGGGATAATGGTAAAGCTAATTCCTAAGTGCATAGTAACAACCACATTAGGAAGGGTGATAGAACCTATGGTAGGAAAAGTAAAACCATCTTGCACCTTAGTAATTAACAAAATTTCCATATTTATCTTGATGAAATTATTTTGTAAATATATATTATTTAGCAATAACATTCACCATACATAATGGATCAATCAGAATTCCTTGTGAGCATTTTCCTTTAGTTTTCACAATAATGTATAGGGGTTCATTGGGTGCCTTAACAATTTCCCTTGAATCAAAGGTAATGTGAGGTTAAAAATTAGATTTATGTTTTGATTACTAGTAAAATTAGGTTTTGAAAAGGACCCAAAACCATTTACAAAGCACAAATAATAAGATAGGAAGAAGTAGGATCAACCAAAAAAAGGACACCAACAACGATCATCCCATAGAGGAGCATAAAAAATTAGCAGAAAACCTAAAAACCAGGAAAGAAAAAAAACTAGCCAAAGTGCCATATCAGCTAGCGTAGTTAAGAATTCCAGCTTTTTCCTCCAACGTTTCATCCATTCTTGCCTCAATTTCATCCAAGTTCATGATACTTCTTTACAAATCTTACACATTCTTCTTCAGAGCGGGAGACTTATTCTTTCTGCTTGCCTGGGTTCTAGAGCTTGGACCACCCGTAGCCACCTCAACATCATTCTTCTTAACATCTTCCTCCCCTTGCTGGCTTCCAGCAAGTTGACCAAGATTTTTAGAATGTTGTTAGATGCTAACATACCATCCTTACTATGCTTAAGGATGTCCATGATAGTTCCCTCCATTTTTTTCATCCTGTTCTCCACATCATCTAGGATACTGTTCAAATTCTGGGTCAAGTTTCCCTCATTGAGACCTTTTTCCAGCTTCTCTTGAAGGATGTCATTAGTAGCTTCCAGCTTCCTACATTTGAGGCCAAGTCTCTTTATCTTCTAAAAGCACCACTTATTGTATCTGAAAGAGTACAGAGCCTGAGCTTTGGCCGTTTGAAGATCCCCAATAGTAACTTCCTCCTTATCATCGAAGTCTTCAAAGACCATTCTGATAGAGGATTCTCTAACTCTTCTCTCACTGGTATCCACATTATCCTCTTTGGAGTAATCTTGGGTATCTTGAGAGATATGCATATCGTGTCTCATGCTCTCCAAAAACTCACCCAGAACATGAACTTACTCAGCTTGAAAATTCCTCTCAAGGGTATTCTTCTCCGCATAGTGAATGGTTGTCTCCACCAAGTCATCAACATTTTAGGGATTTCACAGAATGATGTCTTGATAATTATCATTATCCCTAGACTCATTGCAAATCTATTAGGAACATGTGTGTTCCTTCTGTTTATTTGGTTAGTGTAGTGTTGTTGGACGCATATGCTTTGTAAGTCATCCCGTGAGTATATTTTATTATCCCACATGCATAGGTAGTATTACTTTTCTAGATCGTACTTAG
>MU224934.1:1421792-1461048 GCA_018584345.1 Thuja plicata | reverse complement strand
ATAAAGGATGTCGAAACCCTAAACGGGCAACTGCTAGGAAATAGAAACTTTCCTAAGACTAACTGAAACTGCCTAAGTGAAACTTAAGCACTAAAGAGCAATTGCTAAATTACTCTAACAGCTACTTCCACCACTTTCCATTCACGCAAATCTACTGCTCAAGCCATATCAATTTAAACAAAAACATTCCATCATTTATTAGGAGAAGACTATTTTTTGAGGGTTGTGCTATAACTCTGTGTCTTTTTGCCACCTTTTGAGAGTTTTCCTGATTACTGCGGGTGTTCCAATCTATAGAATGACACTTATTCCCTTTGTTTGATTTTAGCAACTACTGTACGAACCCCTGAAGGCTATGATGGATTGTCATGGTTCGTAGAGGTATTTGATTCTTTCTTGATTTTTCCTTTTATTCTTGACATGAGAGTGAAATAACTCATTCTGGGCAATCATATATTTCCCAAGACTATAGTAAAGGTATTTAATCTTTGGAAATGACAACAATTGGGGGAGATATTCCTATGTTTGGAACTCAAAGTTAATTTGATATAGGCATCAATGCAGGTGGAAATTATCAATTATCGTGAATCGTGTCATTGGAAATGACCACTTCCATGTAGTTGATTATATTCTTCCAACTATTGATGCTTTGATTTATATTGTTTTGTTGTTTATATGCATCAACCAGGCGCTTCTTGTTAAATATTTCCCGTGTAAAGAATTATTTGTTCAAAACAGAAGTTTTGGGTGTATTACTTGAATCCCTACACAGTTGATTTGTTCAATATGAGAGTTAGAAAGGTATTGATTCGTACATGAAGGAAGGTGTCTGGTAGTGTGTAAACCAAGAAAAAAAGCTACAGACTATTGTAAAAATTTTGTAACATCTGGAAATTACCTGAGTGGTGGTGCGTGAGAAAGGCACAAAACTGCAAATGAAATCTTTACAAACAAATGTGATAGCCAAAACACCCAGAGGAAAAAAAATAGGAGGAATTACACAGGGTTAATCATTTTCTATGATGGTCACTAAGACGTCAAATTTAAACCTACAGAGTTGATGATGTTAGCATAGACTTGAGCTATTGTCAAAATTTCAAAACCCATAATGGAGCACTTTTACGGAAATGACCATAACTATTGCAAACAAACTCCATTTTTGACAATTTGAAAAGTGCCAAAAATCTAACTCAGAGGGCTATCCAGATTTGTAGACTAATTTATCAGATTCCTCCTCCAAAAATCAGGTGAAACATTCAAAGTAATTCTTTCTTTTTCATACTAATTTAATCAAACAAACTCAATCTTGAATGCACAAAGAATCGAACAAGCAATCACACATTCTCATTTTGGGTTTTAAAAATTGAACAAGGAAAACCTCACATGTCTTTTCGGTTCAAAAAATTGAACAAGAAAACTCACACATTTCATTTTGGGGTTCTAACAATTGAACAACAACAATCACACCTTTTTTCAAGTGCACTAAAATCATTCAAAATCAAATCTTGAATGCATAAAGGGTTAACATCTTTGTTCTAGCTTTGAACGTTGAAAAAATGATAACACTTCAATTTTTGGGATTTTAAAAACTGACACTTTGAATTTGGGTTTAAAACTGAACAACTCAATCAAACCTCATCTTGAATGCATAAAATGGAATTGAACAAGGCAACAAACATTTCAAATTGGTGCACATAAAATCAAACAAAATTGCGAGTTTATTTTTGCACAAATCAAACATTACTTAAGTTGTCAAGGGAATTAATCATGTGTTTTGCATCTTTGGTGCACTTGCAAAAAAATCTGTATAGTGCAACCACACTTCACTCACTATCCTCTCCCATTGACTTTCGTGATCATTGGTGCAAGAGAAAGGTGATTGTGACCGTTTGATCTTTTTCTAAATCTGCTTAGAGGGGCTTGTCCAGAAGAAGCACGAGTCCTTCTGGAGAATGAACCCAAACCGTTAAATCCTTTGGTTGGTATAGAAATAAGGTGGACTTAAAGGTCTGTCTATATCCCTTCAACCTTAGGCGGGTCATGTTCAATGGTAGTCCATACTGAGTGAATATCCTATGCATACAGGCATGGTTGAACTAAGCTCTTAAGTGAGTCACGCCATACAAACTGATTGCGGGGACACCACAAAAATACTAGCAACTCATAAATCTAGAAACCTACCTGATCCATCCCCAAAAGATGGATAATCGACTGGGAAAGGAAGATAGTAGCATCCCCAAGAAATTCACACATTTGTGCCACCTTGAGTGTTTGGAGTCGGCTAATACAACATCATGGAGCCTTGTGCTTGATGATGGTTGTATTCTAATTAGCTCTTGCGTATGTACCTATGTATGCCAACAAAGGTTTTCAAGCTCACCACATCCTTAAGGTAGAAAAGTGGTTGTATGTGTTTTCAATGTTACAATCCTTGTACAAAATAGTTCTTGAACATACACAAGTTTGAAAGTTTTGAAGTCCTTTTTCCAAGGAGATTGACATTTTATGCTTCTTGCAAGGTTGTTTTGTGTCTTGCAAGACTATTTTCTCACAATTTCCAAACAATCATCACTTGTTCAAAACAAAAAAATCTAAGGCACACTTGTCATAGTCACTGCCTAATCCTGAAATAGTATTAGATTGAAATCATGTCCCATTTCACCAAGCACCAGAAAGTGAAAACTTATTTGCCTCATATCTACCAAGAACAGAAGACCATCACCAAATAGGAAAAGAAATATCAACATATTATTGATTCCATTGAGAAAGAAAACCATAAGTGTGAAGAGTATGAAAGGGTCCAATACAACTACAAAATTATTTTCTTTATGCAAAAATTCCACATCAACAATGCCTTTGTTCAATTTGAGCACTATGAAAATCCATCATATCATCAAGTTGTTCATGCAAACACATGTCCTTGAGATCACACACTATGACTAGCAACTTCATCACTATGATCATTCACTCTTCCTCTTCTTAGATCACTTAGCTTTCATTTAGGACTTCCTTAGTTGTCATCCTTAGAATCACATCACACATCATCCAAAGCATAATCCTAGCATAAATCTGCATTCAATCCTAAATCATCCCTTAGCAATCCTAAACTAATCCTAAACCATCCTAGTAAATCCTAAACCAATCTTAGCAAATCCTAAATCACTCCTAGAAACCATGCATCAACTTTTAGCAATCCTAATCATCCTAGAAAGCACATCTTTCACTTGGTATCCTAGCCTCTTTTTGAGTTTCTTACCCTTCATCCAAAATCAAGGATCATCATCTTAGGTATCTTTAGAACGATACACTATTCTAAGATAAACCCCTCCATCTATGAAACCTCATCACCTTGAGAAAAAGGCTGGTTCATATTAACCGAGAATATTGTCAGCCAAAGACCACAAGTCTGTCCTAGGTTTTGGCAATCATATCCTCCTTGATCATACATTAGGAAAGCAATCCTCAATTAGTCTTTTCACCAAGTCATCCTTAGTATTTCAGGAAGCATCCCCATAATTATAGGTAACGTCATCCTAGATCGTCATCTTAGCCTCCTCATCCTTAGTCTTTTTTAGGACAATCCTTGCATTTTATCTTGCATCTTGCATCCATCTCTTTAGGACATTCATTTCATGCCACCCATCACACGAGCCACTAAGAAGAGGAAAGACATGGCCCTTAATCAGGTAGCTAGTTCATCTAACCCAATGATCGATCACTCCAATGTGATGGATTCCTTTAATCCACATCAAAACACACCTATCCAACACATCTAGATAGATACTAGCGAGATCCCAACTATAAGTGCTATAGAAATGTTCATAAATCATCCATGAGTGGACGCAACAAAAATCAGGTACTCACAGATATTCAACACCATGGGATCCAATTAATACCTTGGGTTATACCAACTCTTATCATAAGACTTATGGCACTCCCAGGGGAATCTCATCATCCCATCATGAACAAAGTTTCTGATACCCTGCAATGAGCTTTACACGTAGGAACTCTTATATCAAAGATTGTGCAACCTACCTTCTCTCCTTCCATAATGCACACCACACAGAAATCCACCCCATCTACCGTCATGGGAACCCCACCACCTTATCCACTATCTGCAACACAAGTTATACTTCCCACCACACAAGCACCATCACCCATCCAACCTACAACATATTCTGCAGCGCAACCTATCCTATGAACCGCACAATATTTCCCATCATTTCAGCCCAACTTCTTGCCAGTTTCAAAACCAACAAACCAAACCCCACAAACCTACATCCCCATAGTTGATACCCAATCCATTCAAAACCATTCTACCAATTCTCAACCTCCCAGCACCCAACTCTCCATGCCTCTCCCACCCTTTTCTTCTACAACGTACCCTCAGTAGCAAACCCAATTCACCATAGGCATGCCACTCACAAATCCTAATAACCAACCCTTATTTCCACAAGGGCCCACTTTTCATGCCCCATCAGTAACACACTCATAGTGTATTCCAACACTTCTTTCACAAGCACAATCCAACCCAAATCCTCCACCACCACTTCCTCAAATCAGTCAAACCGCACAAGGTGCTTCATCATCCAATTGGAATAACTCTCAAGCCGCCATGCAAGCCTTGGGCATCCCCCCACAGCCACAGACCACCAATCCATTTACATCCTGTGCACAACAACCATAGTTCAATCCCTTTGCCCCAGCGCAAATTCCTATCCCCCCAGTCCAACAACAACAACCTATCTAACAACAACCACTTATCCCGCAAAAGCAACCTCTTCAGCACCAACAACCCCAATAATCCCAGCCACAAAATAAAAACCCCTTCCCTTCTCAAGCACAACCACATTACAACCCTTTCACTGTATTGCCACCTGCTATTGAACCTACCCATCAACAACAACCATCAACACAGAATCCCAATCCTTTCATTGCACAGGTGCTGCAACAAATTGTGAATCCTTTTACAATTATGCAATCTGTCACCCAATCTACCTAGCAATAACAACCCACCTATGCCAACTAATTGGCTATGCTATCTTCCACTGCATCAAAAGTGGTCCCTCTACCACAACAAACCAATACTCCCATCAATACCAACTACTTCATTCTACCTACTGGGGGCATTCTGCCTCAGAACACCTATCCTCCGTAGCTCAACAATGCCACACCACCACATAATGCAAGTGCACAGTCACCTTAGTTCACTTATCCAACACCTCAGAAAATACATGCCTACTTCCAGTAGATACAATAACATCATCAAGCATTGCCACATCGTCCACCATAATATTCCCCTTAGCTACAGTTCCCATCACCCCAACAACCTATCTATGTTGACCAAACACCACAATACCCTCCACAAAACCCTCTGTATTCCCCAGATCCATTCAACCCCTATCTCATGAGTGGGATCAACAAGATAGAAAATAACAATCCCCCACCAGCTAATCAAGAGTGGGAAGAAATGAAGAATTCTCTAAAAGAGCTACGTGCTGGAAGTGAAGCAAAGACCTTCAGATTTGTGGAAGTTTGTCCTTATCCATTCGACCGATCCCTCACAAGTATCCCCTTTCCAAAACACTTTGAAACACTCAAGTTTGACAAATACCATGGAAAGGGAGATCCTATCAGTCATGTAAAGGAATTATATATAGCATGCCAAGAAGTGGCATACAATGACAATTTCCTTATGCGCTTATTCCCCAAAAGTTTGGGAGGGACTGTGCTCGAATGGTTCTACAAGATCCCTTGTGGCACAGTGTCTACATTTGTAGAGCTCTCAGAGAATTTTGTATCCCAATACGCGAACAATATAGAGAATGAACTCTCCCTTCTCAATTTATGTAATTCCAAATAGAAGGGAGGAGAGAGCCTGGAAGATTACCTTTAGCACTAGCAAGGACTTACCACAAGATTTTCCTATGAACCCCCTGAGCAACATCTCATAAAAATCTTTATTAACAATCTCCATCCCAAGCTTGCCTACCATATGCGCATGAATTTTATACAAACCTATCAGGACATGAAAATCAAAGGCATGGATCGTGAAAGGGGTCTTGTAGAAGATGGTGCCATAAAGCACTATAAAGAATCACAACCTGATAGAGGCACCAATGATTGATCCAAATATTGGAACAAAAATAAAAATGTCATAAAAGATTGAGCCACTAACACTAAGCATGTCCAGATCATTATGTCAGGTCCTCAAGCATCCTCTCCCGCATACCATAAACCACAACACTATCAACAGAATACCCCAGCGCAGGTATACCAACAACCGCAACACTATCAGCAGACTACCCCAGCGCAGGCATACCAACAACCGCAGCACTATCAGAAGACTACCCTAGTGCAGACCTATCAATAACCACAGTATCAACAAGTTCCACCTCCCCCAACATATAAACAAGCAACCCAACACCAAGCCGCACAATAGAAAACCATACACCCACATCAAGCTAACCAACCCAATTATCAACATAATCCTCAGCATCTCCAGAATAAAACTAATGCAATATCAGTCTAGAAGGGACAAAGTAGACCAAGAAGAGATCAAAATGCACCTAAGCGCACATTCACCCCCTTGGGTGAACCCATCGATGTCATTTTTTGAAGAATGGTAGCAAAAAACCTGGTAGTATATCCTCCACCAATGCAACCTTTTGAGGACTCTTCTCCAAAACCACAATGGTTCAATGACAATGAATATTGTGACTACCATGGTGTTAAGGGACATGCCATGATCAAGTACATGAAATTAAAGAACTACATCCAAGACCTAATTGATTGCAAGGAGATTGAAGTAGATTCTACAAACAAAGCCTCACCCAATAGCAATCTGTAGATCTACCAAAATGCATTCCCAAACAATGCCAATAACACAAGACCTACCAATGCACACACTGCTTCAACATCCAATCAGAACAAAGGCAAACAAAGTGCCCATACCAGTAATAACACCACCACTCATGTTGATTATGGTAGCCTCATCAGTTGTATATCCCAATTCGAGCCATCTGTCAATATCAGTCATGTGAAAGGTGTCGATACTAATTGTGTTGTTACCACGCGTCATAGATGCATAACTATTGTAGGTGCTAGTACTACCTCATCCTCTAGGGCATAATATAACTTATTGGAACATCTAGGGAATACACCTACCCAAATATCCATCTTCGATCTCTTGTGCACATCACCCGTCCATCAAGAGATCTTGAATAAAGCTTTGCAAGAGTCATGCATTTCCAACAACATGGATCCCAGTTAGTTTCAAACCTTATGGGTCACTTATCCACATCTTATGCTATATCTTTTAAACCCACTGAAATTCCATCTATTGAGCCTGATCATATCCTCCCTCTTCGCATCGCCATCATGGTCTGAAACTTTGTCGTTAAGCGAGTCATGATAGATAATTGTTTGACCTTGAATCTATGTACTTTACATTTTGTAAAGAAACCGGGATACACTGAAGCTGACATCATGAATGATGTCATCAAAATCAAAGCCTACAACAATCTAGAATGAACATTAGAAGGTTCACTCTCCTTGCCCATTCAACTGGGCTTGATAGTACAAGAGACAATTCACCATGTGGTCGATCTTGACCTCCCATACAACATCCTCCTTTGATGCCTGTGGATTCACTCTATGCAAGTCATCCCTTCCACCTATCAGTGTATGAAGTTTCCACACAACAGAGTCTAGATCTCTATCCATGCAGATCCCAAGCCCTTCACGTATTTCCATGCATTGGAAGCCTCCCATCCAGATTCAAATCATTGTCCTGGGACTGATATTGGCACATCTATCTCTAGTTCCTCTACAACCCTTCCAGATCTAAACACCATCCTTGAATCCACTTTGTACACTATCAAGATCGACCACCAAGGCTATGGAGAATATAGTCTAAATGATGCTTTTAGTGTTGGAGCCCTTCTAGCCGATCCACATGCACATGGTTGTCCATCTAGTTACATTGAGAAAAAGATGCCCGAACCAATGCAATTGGGTCCTACCACCTTTATTTCTCATGGAATTCTGAATAGCCAGGAAATGGCTCCTGATATTAATAAATATCTCTACAAAGATCTCACACCTCCTGATAGTGGCCTCCTGAATCATTTCAAAGGAAAATATCCCTCCACCCATAAATTGGTTACTAAAAAGTGGAACTATCAAGGAGGCAGACTAGGTCCTAAAGAACAAGGCATGAGAGTTCCCATTAGGGCCACTAAACTACAAAGATACATTGGTCTAGGCTTTGAACACAATACATCCGACATTGGTCATAACACGACTGGGGGCACTATTGAAACCAGTCTAACTTATCACATCCCCATGGATAACATATGTGAATTCAAAAACATCCTAGAAGAGAAAATTGTGAGAGCTTATGATGATATTGATGATGACATCTTCCTCGGTAGCTCCGTCTTTCACATATCATCCCTCCATTTCATTGACCTTCCACTCCTCCATCCCGATCTCATTAACTGGGACCAACCAAGTGTCATCCTGATCGATGAGTTCAAAAGCATGGACACACTCCTAAGCTTCATGGGAGCTATAGAACAACAACTAGATTGGGGGCAGACTTCCACACATGTGTAAACCTTGAACCCAGAAGCATACTTTGCGGGAGAGGAGGACTCTAGCCACAAAATTGAAAAGAAAAATAAAAAAGAAAAAAATGTATCTCTTAGTGAAAACCCTTCTGGGGTACTATCAGATCAGAAAAAAACAAAAATAAAGGGCGTATCTCCTAGTGAAAACCTTTCTGAGGCACCAGGAGATGGAGATTCTCCTCTTCCTATCATCCATGATTACAGGTCAGAACAGTCATCTATTCTCGTCAAGGAAACCAAACATGTTAATCTGGGAACAGAGGACCAGCCTTGACTCACTAATATTGAAACATCCTTGACAGAAGTAGAAGAAATGGCCTTCACGGGTCTTTTAAGATAATATTCATACATATTTGCATGGTCCTACTCTAAAATGCATGGCTTGAATCCAAAACTTGTAGTACATCATCTACCCATGGATCCTAACATCAAACCAGTCAAACAAAAGCTATGGAAAATGCATCCCAAAGTTGCACTAATTGTCAAAATAGAACTTGAATAGCTCTTGGTAGCTGGAATCATCAGAGCGATAGACTACTCAGACTAGATTTCAAATATAGTCCCAGTCTCTAAGCCGGATAACTCCATCAGAATCTGCACCGACTTCTGAGATCTAAACAAAGCATGTCCAAAAGGCAACTTTCCATTGCCTAACATCGACATGATAGTGGACCTCACTGCCGGACATGTGATGTTGTCTCTCATGGATGGATTTTCAGGATACAATTAGATCTGTATAGTAGAAGAAGATCAACATAAGACAACATTTACAACCCGATGGGGTACCTTGTTCTACAACATGATGCCATTTGGGCTCAAGAACGCTAGCACAACATATCAGAGGGCCATGACTATCATCTTTCATGACATGATCCATAATATCCTTGAAGATCGCGTGGATGATATATTGGCTAAGTCAAAAAATATAATGGATCACCTAAATGATCTAGAAGCAGTGTTTGATCGACTTCAACAATATGGTCTCAAGCTTAATCCAAAGAAATGTATCTTTAGAGCTACATCAGGAAAAATCCTTGGCTTCAACGTATCAAGGTGTGGCATCAAGATAGATCCTAAAAAATTTAAAGCAATCATGTAAATGCCTCCACCAAAGACACTCAGATAGTTGTGCAGTCTACAAGGCAAGCTTCAATCAGTGTACCGCTTCATATAACAGCTTGCAGACAAATGCCAACCTTTCACACATTTTCTAAGAAAAGATCATAGTTTCAAATGGGATCCTACATGCCAAAGAAGCTTCAAAAAAATCAAGGAATATCTTGAAAATTCACCTATTCTAGAGCCGCCTACACCAAGAAAGCCTATCATATTATATATATCTCCAACAACCAAAGCACTGGGGGCACTCCTGGCCCAATTAGATGATAATGGAAAAGAGCACGCTATCTACTACATCAACCACACTTTGGTAGGCTATGAGATAAATTATACACCAATGGAAAAATAATGCCTACCAGTGGCTTTTGCCACTCAGAAGCTCCATCACTACATGCTCAGTTATACAGTCAAGCTCATATAAAAAGTAGACCCACTCAAGTATCTTCTATCCAAAACAACTCTCACATGCCGCATGGCTAAATGGTAATTCTTCTAAATGAGCTTGACATCCAGTATGTCGATAGATTAGCCGTCAAAGGTCAAGTCATCGCAGATCAGTTAGCAGAGGCACCATTCATGGACGCATATCCTTTAGTCATGGAATTTCCTGATGAACATCTATGCATGATCAAAGAACAACCAGCCTGGAAGTTATTCTTTGATGGATCATATACATCTCATGGTTCTAAGGAAAGAATTCTCTTTGTCACTGCACAAGGTGACTACATCCCAAAATCATTCAAGCTGGGGTTTCCTTGCACTAACAATATAGAAGAATATGAAGCATTAGTTTCAGGGCTTAGCATGGCCATTCAATGGAACATAACAAATATCTAAGGTTTTGGCAATTCTTAGCTCATCATAAAGCAAGTGTTAGATGAATTCCAAACTAAAGATGATAAGCTGTTACCTTACAAAGAGATGGTCAAAAAAATGAAGGAGCATTTCATCAATCTGCAAATCGCCCAAGTTCCATGTCTAAAAAACAAAGCTGCCGATGCAATGGCTACAATCGGATCTCTTCTAGAAATACCCTGTGATGCAATGCAATACGAGTTCTTGGTTAAGAAAATTCATGCGCGAGCTTACAAGAGCGATAACGTTAATCGGGTATGTGTCTTGGTTGGTCCTTAGTCCCCATGGTACCATGACATCCATGCTTATCTAAAGAATGGTATCATATCCCCCCATCTAACCAACACCCAATTCCAAAACCTTATACAAAGAGCTTCCCGCTACACCATTGTAGCACACACCTTATCTCATCATGGTTATCACAATGTTCTCTCTAGGTGTCTAGATGAAACAAAAGCTTCCCAGGCGTTGCAAGAAGTGCACGCTAGAATTTGCGGTGCCCACATGAGTGGCATGGTCCTAGCTAAACAACTTCTTAGAATCAGGTACTATTGGCCTACTATGGAGCATGATGCCTATGAATTTGTAAAGAAATGCTTACCATGTTAGCATCATTCTAATTTGATCCATGCACTAGCACAAGAGCTACATCCTATTATGCCTTCTTGTCCATTCTCATGTTGGGGTTTTGACCTGATTGGTAAGATCACTCCCCTGTCCTCTGAGGGATAGAAATTTATCATCACAATAGCTGAATACTCTACTAAGTGGGTTGAAGAAATCCCACTTACCCTCATAACAGGCATCCAAATATCCAAGTTTATCCTATACCACATCCTTTTCCTCTTTGGCATTCCATCCACCATTTTCACAGATCATGGTTCACCATTTGAAAATCAAAAAATGGTTGATCTGTGCGAGTGCCTTCACATCCATCATCGCTTCTCTAGCCCATATTTCCCACAAGGTAACGACGAAGCTAAGGAAACCAACAAAACACTTCTACAAATCCTAAAGAAGGTTGTCAATGATGCTGGTCATGACTGGAACCTCCAAATTAATCTTGCCCTTTGGGCCTATCGCACTTCCTTCCACACTCCCATAGGCAGCACTCCATATTCCCTTGTCTATGGTATCAAGGTTTTCTTACCAATCAAGGTCAAACTACCATCCTTATGGGTATCTCTCAAAGACCTAATCACAGATGAAGACTATAGAGTAGAAAGACTCACACAACTTGATCTCCTTGTTGAAAAGTTCCAACAAGCATATGACAACCTAGTCGTATATCAGAATAGATTAAAGCGAAGCTATAATAAGAAGATCCACCCATGCCAGTTCCAACTAGGGGACTTTGTTCTCAAAGAGAATCAGAAAGTGGGTGCTAATCCAAAAAAGAAAGGCAAGTTTGAGGTTACCTGGCAAGGCCCATATATTGTCATTGCATGCTTCAGATCTGGGGCATATCATTTATCTACTCTTGAAGGAGAACCTCTGAATGATCCAATCAACATCATTCATCTCAGGTGCTTCTATGCCTGCTAGCGTCTTATCTCAGTTATCTGAAAAATCAAAAAAACATTGTAAAAAGTCCTGGAAAAAATCATTGTCTTGGTGAAAATCTAGTAAATAGACACCTTGGTGATAGAAAAAAAAGAGCAAAAAAACAAACAAAAGCAAAAAAAACATCAATAGTCTGATGATGAAAACTTGGCAATTAAGCACCTTGAACAAGTATGTGTGGTGAAAACCTAGCAATCAGGCATCACACATAGTGGTCCATATCATTATCTATCAAAATATCATTCTCCTCCATCTCATTCATTCCACTCCACTTCGGCCTAATCATTACCTATGTTTCCTAGATGTTCCATTATCGCTCGCATCAGTCAGCATTGGTCCTCCTATCCTACATCCTAAGATTTTATACATATCAGTCCTGTATATACTCATCCATCCAAGTTGTATAGCTTTGTCATCCTATCCTAATCCCTGAGCTTTGGTCCTGTAAATATCTTTTTTGTGTCAGTCCAGTCTCGCGCCCCGTCCCGCTTGTACATATCTCATGTCCTTGGTCGGTCTCCTTGCAGAAAGTGATCTAGCTTCAGATCCTGAATACTGTGCTTCAACAAGTTCTTTATGATAAAATCTTGTTTCAATAATTTGATCATCATCACATCTTTGGCCAATTAGATTCACAATTGACATCTCCATGGAAATGGGTCCTTAAGGATGTATCCTTCCTCTCGTTGACCTAAATTAAATCATCTTTCTGGAAATGGGTCCTTGAGGATGTACCCTTCCTCTCGTTGACCTAAATATAGATCATCATCATCACTGGGTTCTTGTAGGATGTATCCTTCCTCTTGACCTAATCTCAATCCAATCATCATCCCATATCATTGGTCTCTCTGGAAAAGGAATCTTGTTATTGAATTATTGATCTTGAAATTTGATTTTGGTTCTTGGTTATCATTCCTGATTCTCTCAATTGTTCTCCTCCTCAAAGTTGCCATGATTCTTTATATCATGGTATGCTGTGAATGGATGCACTTGGGATACAAAACTTGATCTTTTTGTTTTCTTCTTGTTAGTCAGTCGGATATGACCCTTGCATGTATGTAATCCATTTGGGTTCGCATGCTGCACTTGGGAAGTGTTGTTTGCTTGTGGGCTTTTCCAGCATCATTTCCACCATAGCTCTTCTGGGACTCATGTGTGATGCTAGGGAAACCCCCATTTGCCTATTGAGTCAGTCCTTTGCAACACATGTGACAACGCCTCATGTTCCTAGTAATCTTGGCATGGTCTCTAGTGTTTCTATATCAAAATAAATGCTCAACTACATGGAGGTATTCCATCCCAGAATACCCTTCACTCAAGCTTAAAGAAAAATCCACCCATCCCCTCCCTACAAAATCATTTCCTTTTTAGTCTAATCAAATCCCATCAAAAGCACGAAGCCAACATCCCTAGCAAAGCCATCCCTTTTAGTCCAATAAATTCCTGTCTCAAACCTAACCCTTCATCCTTGATACAAACCTGACTATCCCATCCCTCATTCTTCTATCCCCCCTTCCTTTTTTTTCTATCCTATCTCTCTTGGCCATCTTTTCAAGATGTTGCTGGGGCTTCACCTTTTCTCCCTATCACCCTCTCGAGGGGCATCATTCTGGTCATCCTATTCTAAATCTATCTTAATTGTCATTCTGGGGCAACTTCATTGCCTACGTCCACATCTTCACATCATTTATTGTTTTAAACATCTTCAAAATAGCATTATTCTAACACTATGTCGAAGAGGGGCAAAATGTAGACACCTAAATCTGATTAACCTAATTTAATCATATTTAGTGCCTTTTGGGACATATTAACTAAGTAATTAAGCATTACCTAATTGACCTATGTCATCCCCTTGCCCTAATTAATTTAATTAATTGGCTATAGTCCTGATTAATTATTAAAATAAACCATTAGCTTAATAATTGATTAAAACCCTATTCCCCTATTATTGAATAAATATGTTATTTATATAATTCAATTCATTAATATTTCCTTTAACCCCTAGCCTAACCTATTTCAACCACCTAACCCTGATTTCTAACTCAACCCAACCCGTTCACACATGCTAACCTAACCAATCCCAACCACCTAACTCAGAGTTCAAACCAATCCCAACCTCTTCACCCTTTCTAATCCTATCTTAAACCCTAACCCTAATCCTAAACTCTCCCTAATGATGTCACATTCCTAATCTTTGGATTACGAATTCAATCCCTTCCCCAAAGTCAACTTTCTCAAGCTTTATCTTATCCCCTCACCCATGCCTCATTAATACCTCATTAATTACTCTTACACTCCTCATTAAGCCTCTTACACCCTCATTAATAACCTTATCTCCTAAAGTCTCCTTGGCTCTCTTCCCTAAATGGTCACATTCCTCCCTCTTTTCAACCCAATCATATTGTGACACTTGTCACAATATAATGCACTTGAAGAAGCATAATCTATGTGCTCTCTTCTAGGTGCATTTGGACCTCTCCTTAGGATTTCATCTTGACCCTTGATTCCTCACTTGTTTTCTATAAAAGAAACCTCATTCCTTCACATTTTCATCCACTTTCTATGGAAACTTATAATGCCATTTTTAGTTCAGAATCACCCATTTTGAAGCAAAATCACAACTTGAAGCTTGGAGCACATCTTGAGCACACAGATCTTAAGCATGGACACAGTGAAATATCAAATAGAGTTGGAATGAGTACATAGGAGGTTTGCAAACTCTTTATTTTAGGCTCATTTTAAGTTTCATTTTATGTCTAATCTTTTGTGTAGTTTCGATTATTAGTTGTAGAGTGTTTTAATTCATTATCATGCTCTTTAAAATCTAATTTTCATAGCTTTCACCTACATACTTATTTTCTTTATAATTTACACCCTCCATAGTTATAGCATTGGAATCAATAAGGCCTTGGATCACATGTTTCAATCTGAAGCAGTTCTTAGAATCATGTGTTAGACTTGGGATCAGATCATAAAACATTCATCTCTAATCACCGCCACATCGATACCGATCACCATTACAAGATTTGACATTGGTAACTCAAGAATATAAACACTTAACCTGTTGAATAACACTATTTCTATTCACTGATCACTTAACCTTCTTACCAATCAATCAAGGTAGTTGCGATTGTAACTGTATCATCTAAACAATATTGATCACCATACCTATGACTACAACATAAGATACATCATAGATTTGAAAAGATATTCAAATCATATATCACTTGTCATCAATTGTTCTAGCAGTTGTACTATTAAACTTCATTCTATCACAACTCTCACATAACCTTAATTCAACAGTACCGGTCATGCATTTGACATCCAAAGACATAACTAAGGTCTCTCCTAAAGATAACAACCACTAAAACTCATTATTCATCACAAATATGCTTGGAAACATACTAAGAACTCAAAGTTAATAGCTGACATCAATGACAATATAATATCTGATCATCCTGTAATCAAATCACTATGTCTTTATCAAAACACACTTACCATCACTATATCAGATATGCCAACAATCTATCCCTTTGGCATTAATGGAAACGCAAATTATGGAAATACTTTCTTCATCAATAACTGCAATATGAAACATGAATAAAAATGTTTCCACTTCAATCTTTCACCTATTGTTCAATTACTCTCCCTTTTTCTAGACTTCACTTCTTCAATTCTTAACATACATCTTCTCTCCCTTTTAAAATAATTCCAAAGGTGCCAAATAGACCCTATATCACCTTTGTAGTACTTAACTAACCAAATAACATCACTTCACAGACTGCTCCCCCTAAGGAGTAGCCTCACAACATCAATCCACACATATGAATATTCAATGAATAAACTGGGACTGGTGCAACTGCATCTTCTCTTAATTCAGAGAAGATATGGGAATGGCCCCTAACCTACCTCTTAGGTACTTAAAATTTTCCTTACACAATGCTTTAGTAAATATATCAGCAAGTTTCTCCTTAGTTGGCACATACTCCAACCTTACTTCCTTTTCATGTACCTATTCTCTAAGAAAATGATATTTGATAGCTATGTGCTTAGTCTTAGAATTCATCACTGGGTTTTTAGAAATGTTAATAGCACTTGTATTGTCACAATAGATAACCACTCATTTAGTTACCTTCTCTTATTCCTTCTAGAATCTTCTTAACCCACACTATTTGAGTATAATTAATTGTAGCAACAACATACTCAGCTTTAGTTATTGACTGTGATATACAATTCTGCTTCTTACTTGTCCAGGATACAAGTCTTTCACCAAGAAAGAATGCACCACCACTTGTTCTCTTCTGATCATTAACATTAGCTACCCAATCAGCATCAGTAAACACATTCAAAGAAAAATCACCTTTATGTCCATACCAGAGACCATAATCTTCAGTCCCCTCAAGATATCTGAAGATTATCTTCACTCCAACCATATGTGATTCCTTAGGATTAGAAGAAAATATAGCTACTAATCCAACTGTGAGTGATATATCTGGTCTACTATGTACAACATATTGTAGCTTACTGATCATGTACTTGTAAAGTATCTCATCCACTTACTTAGAATCATCTTCATTTGACAATTTGCAACCAGTTACCATAGAAGTACCAACTAGTTTTGTGTCCTCTAATCCAAAAGTCTTTAGTATTTCTCTTACATACTTGGATTGACTTATGTAGATACCATCTTTCATCTGTTGAAGTTTCAATCCAATGAAGAATTTTATCTCACCAATCATAGGGATCTCGAATTATTTTCTCATCTCATTTGTGAATGATCTACTTAACTCTTCAATACCACCAAAAATGATATCATCTACAAATATCTATGCAATTAGGAATCTATCACCTTTCTTTGTCTTCAAATACATGTTGTTTTTGTTACTTGTTTTGACAAAAAAAATTTGAATTAGATATGAGTGTAACCTCTCATACCATGCTCTAGGTGCTTATTTCAATCCATACAAATATTTCTATAATATACACACCATATTCTTACCTTCTGAATTAACAAATCCTTTAGGTTGTTCAATGTATACCTCTTCTTCCAAAATACCATTACGAAAATATGAATTAACATCCATTTGATATACCTTGAATCCTTTGTAATAAGCATAAGCAAGCAATATTCTTACACCTTCAAGTCTGGCCATAGATGCAAATGTTTCACCGTAGTCCAAGCCTTCCTCTTGTGCATATCCTTTTCACACCAACCTTGCCTTATTTATTACCACTTCACCAGTCTCATCCATCTTGTTTATGAAAATCCATTTAATACCAATCACATTCTTGTCCATCGGTTTGGGCACTAATGTCCAAGTTTTGTTCCTCTCAATCTATTCCAATTCTTCTTCCATAGCTTTCACCCAATCTTCTTCTTTCAAATCTCCTTTCACTATTTTGGACTCCAATTCAGATAACAAACATGTACTTTCTCTTGCCTTTTTTCTAGTTAACACACCTGTATTTTTGTCTCCAATGATTTGATTAGGTGAGTGATTCAACTTTACATACTTAGGCAATATCAGTTCAGTTCTAGGATTTACTTCAACTATTTGTGCCTATTCCTGTGCATTGACCTATCTTTCCATCGATTCTTCTATAGCATCTTGATCCACCAATTGCACATACACAAACCGATGATAGTCTTTGGGTTGCTTCTTGCTAGATTCATCATTCTTTTAAGAAAATTCATCTATTTTCACACTAGCACTTTCCACTATCTTATTTTTTCTTTTGTTTAGGCACTTGTAAGCTTTACTCTTAGAGGAATATCCTAAGAATATCCCTTCATCACTTCTTGGATCAAACTTTTCAAAATTTTCATCTCTTTAATGTAGCATCTACTTCAAAAGATTTTGAAATAATTAGCATATGGTGTTCTACCATACCATAGCTCATAGGGAGTTTTGTTTGTACCTTTCTTTATCTAATCTGTGTTCAAAGTGTAAACTCTAGTGCTCACCACTTCTCTCCAATAAGTTTGATCAACACATTTTTGAATCATAAATGTCCTTGCACAATCAATGATTGATCTATTTCTTCTTTCACCAATACCATTTTGTTGAGCTACTTTTGTTGCTGACATTTGTCCCTGAATTTCCTGATATTCATAATAAGAAGTAAAATACTATGAAGTAAATTCACCTCCTATGTCAAATCTAATACACTTCAAAGTTTTACAGGCCTCCTCCACTCTAGCTTTATAGATTATAAACATGTGAAAAGCTTCAAAATTTTCTTTTAAGTAAATAACCCACATCATTCTAGAAAAATCATCAACAAACAACATGAAGTATCTATTACCATAGTAACTTATAGTTCTAATAGGACCACACATATCAGTATGAACCAAATCTAGGATGTTTTTAAAAGAGCAATTTTTACTGATGAAACTAGAACTAGTTAACTTGCCAAGATGACATTCTTTGCACATTACATTGTCTGGTTTCACTAGGTTGGGAAAGCCTCTCACTAACTTCTTTTTACTTACTTTGATCAAGTTATCAAAATTTACATGAAAAAATATCTTATGCCACAACCAACAATATTTAACCTTAGCTAACAGACAACTCTTAATAGTAGAATTCAGATGGAACAAGTTACCTCTTGTTTTTTCATCGGTAGCAATCTGTTCTCCTGATTTCCTAATAATTTTGAACATAACTCCATTGAACTAATCTGAAACCTTTGTTATTTATTTGAGAAAAAATTAAAAAATTGTATCTTAAATCATCAACTTAGTAAACATCATCACAAATAGTTTTATCATTCAAAGCAATGGATCCTTTACCTTTCACCAAACATGGAGCATCATTCCCAAATCTTACCGAGCCACCATCACATTCCTCCAACTTTATGAACTTTTTTTTATCACCGGTCATGTAATGAGTGCATCCACTATCAATAATACAATTACCATTGTGATTCATGTTATAAACTAAAGCTCTCTCACCTTCTTCTTAGGATCATCCTTCACTGCAACAAACATAATTTGTTCTCCACCTCTTTTATCAGATTCTTGATCGGAAACACCTTCCTTAGCTTAGAAACAAACTTTCTTGTTCCTATCTTTGAATCTTCTTGGTTTCTCCTTCCTGTCACTTTCAAGGCATCTAGATGAAATATGACCAATTTTTTTACAAGAAAATCACTTCAAAGGAAACTTACCCTTGTATTTACCTTTTCCCTTAGGCAACCTTCTAGCAATCAAGGCTTCTAGATCCTCCTGATCTCTTTCTTTAGACACGATAAATTCATAGTCATTAGAGTGACATTCTGAAGAATTGTTAAACATTTACTTTCCTTTCCTATATGGTACAAGAGTGATCTGAATTATGAAATGAGATTACAATACATGGTGTGATACCTGCAGTATTGTTAAGTTCAATTGAAAAACCAAAAGACTAACAACATAATTGCAAGCCAAAAAATGACCCATTCTATTCAAAATTGGAGTTTATACAAATATTATGGATCCTAAGGGTCACTAGAACCCCTTGTAAATGAAATGAAGAGTCCTCATAATGTTTATTACAAATAAACTACTAAAAAATTCCAAAACTATAAAAAAACTATATATAAAAATATGCCCACTTTGAGAAGGCATAAATTTCTAGTCCTAGCTCTAAATTGAGAACCGTTTACTCCATTGGAAAGGTCTTCAATAAATCAATGAAGACCTTCAAAATTGCAGTTTACTGAAACATAGAAAATACTAAAAAATTGGATTTCAGTATTTTCCCAATTCCATCATGGACTATGCTATGATCAAAGAGTCAATGATGTCTTGAAAGAAACCTCAACTTTAGGCATGCTATTATCATAATTACTTAACTCAAATGCAACTGATTTCCCTATTAGTGCATCTAGAGTAACAATAAAAGTTCCTAAATATCTGATCTCTTAAATAGATTAAACCCTAATAGCATACATAGGTAATAAAGTTCTTAACATTTTTCTTAACACATCCTCTTGAGGAAGATTACCACTAGCACCTCGAATAGACAAAAACTTCTTTGATTCTCTAATTGTATAGCTCAATGTGCTTATTGTCTTGCATTCTCATATGGATCTCCACCATAGACTATTTTCAACTTATCTCACATTTCATTAGTAGTATCTAAGTCTTTAATATGTGCATGCTCTTCATCAGAAAGAGTACTTGCAATAGCTTCCATAGTAGAAAAATGCTCATGTTTAACCTTCAACTAATCTGGAGTTAGGGTTCCTTGAGGGACATTATAATTATTTACCATATGATCCCAATACTAATCACCCAAGCCCTTAATATGGATCTTTGTTCAACCGTACCATATGGAGTAGTTCTCTCTTGTGAATTTAGGACCTTCCTTTTGCATCATCTTGGATCTTTACCTCAAGCTGTTAAACTTCACCACAACAGAGGACCAGAGCTCTAATACCTATTTTTAGACCTAATATCAGATCATAAAACATTCATCGTTAACTACTATTGCATCGATACTGATCATCGTTACAAGATCTTCCATTGGTAGCTTAAGAACATAAACACTTAACCTGTTGAATAACATTGTTTCTGTTCACTAATCACTTAACCTTCTTACCAATCACTCAAGGTAGTTGCGATTGCAACTGTAGCATCTAAACATTTTTGATCACCATATCCTATGAATGCAACATAAGATGCATCATATATTTGACAACACATTCAAATAATCTATCACCTATCATCAATTTTTCTAGCAGTTGTACTATTAAACTTCATTCTATCACAACTCTTGCATAAACTTACTTCAACAGTACCAGTCATGAATTTGAAACCTAGAGACATACCTAGGTCTCCCCTAAAGATAGAAACCACTGAAACTCATTATTCATCACAAATATTTTTGACAACATACTGAGAATACAAAGTCAATAATTGACATCAATGACAATATAATATCTAATCATCTTGTAATCAAATCACTATGTCTTCATCAAACATACTTACCATCACCGCATCAGATATGCCAACATCATGATCAATTCGACAATGGTATTGGGAAAAGGCTTTAGCATCAAAGGAATCTGATAGGGGCTTGGAAGTATCTACGAGTTTGATGGGATAAAGATTCATTATATTACCATTAATCAATTCAAGCATGATAATATGTAAAAATTTAGAAAGAGGAGTAAAATTATAATGTACTAAAGATTGATGATTAAGGGGAAACACTTGTGTGACTTCCACTTGTGTATCAAAATAATTTGAAATTTTTTTATTGATTTTGATGAAACCTTTGTTTTATTTTTGAAAATTTTAAAAACATTGTTGAGCACTTTCATTCTTATTAGCTAGAGCCATTGATGAAGGTGATTCAAATTGGACCACTTGAAGATGATAATTATGAAGCATGACACACAATTGTGTAAAATAGGTAAACTCAATTTTTTTTTATCTCTAATATCTTTTTTAAAATTATAAATAATTTTTTTTGAAGATCACAATCAGGGATAGGTTAAGAAATTTGTGAACACAAATGTTTGTATTTACCAATAAAATTAGTCACTTTTTCTTTAACTCCCTATTTACAATGTATCAAATCAATCAAACTAATTTGAGGATGAATTCTATTTTAAAATTGTTGTATGAATGCATTAGCCAATTATTGAAAAGAATCAATAGAATACGGAGGCAAAGAACAATACAATTGCAAAGGTTTATCTCTAAAAGTGCAAGAAATAAATTTCTCCACGAGTCTATGATCATTTGAGAAATTTCTACAGAAGGTTTATAGTATTTTTAAATGATTCAAGGGGTCATGTTTTTTATTGTATAACTTTGTACCAACCTAAATTGTACTCACATACAATTGGATGCTCAATTTGGTCCTATTTTAGTATCCTTGGGCCTCCGTATTTTTATGCTTGATCCAACCCCAATTATGCTTTCTATTCTAACATCCCCTCCACAATTAGGACCCATGGTATGAATTTTGATTCTCTTAGGAGAGAATAGGCCAACTTGGTCAACCTATTCCTAGGAATGGGCTGACCCAGTTAGCCTATTTCCCCATGTTTGCTTTGAAATTTGGACACTATAATGGTCTTTGATGATAAAGAAATAAATTTAAACACTTGTCATATTTCTTCAATTTTTGAGGTCTAAAATGTTTGTGATTGGTATATAAGGAGCCTGCCTCTCCTCATTTGGGAATATAACATGATAAAAGATCATAACCTGAAGTTTAAGTTCAAGATCTCTCTCATTTCAAGAATTCTAAAAATGATTTCAAGATTTCAATATTTTTTTCAAAGAAATATTCTCCATTGCAAAAAGATCATCTCCCTCATTAAAGGATAAGAAGAGGATACCTCAATCATGCAAGGAGACCCTTCTTTCAAGCCAACTAATATCAATGTGAATTAGTCTATCCTCAAGGAAAGTGACATCAAGCATACCAACATTGGAGATTTGAAGAGTATTTGCAGATCTAGGCATTTGTGAAAGGCATCGTTAATTATTCTCAACAATTAAAGACATTATAAAACATTCAAGATGACTTCAAGAATCTTCATAGAAATTATGACTCCAAGTCCATATGTGAAGGTATAAACATTACATTCTTAGATCTATCATCTTCCTTATACCAACACACATTCAGTTTAAGTTTACTTCATTTCAATTCCAAGGTTGATTCCTCAACCGAGGTTTGACTAAGGAAAAACCCTCTCCACCCAATAGTTTATCCTTTTCTATGTGCAGGAATATGTGGCGCTAGTTTTGGGACCTAATCTAGAAAGTGCAGGATCCCAACTAAAGTATACAATTGAAAATAGTCAATAGTGTAGGGAATATGCTGACCCTACTGACCTAGTCTCGGGAATAGGCCAACCTAGTTATCCTAGTCTTGGGAATAGGCCAACCTAGTTAGCCTAGTCCCTCTAGATCAGGTCCAAATTGAGAGTGTAGGCCAATTATAGCTTCTAGGTTCTATTTCTAATATCATAATTTGTTAGTGAGATCTCTCCCAGTCTGTGTATGTTGAAAGTAAACTTGATTCTTAATTTAATCCTAAATTTTGCATTTCCCTATCAATTTTACATTCATGCAAACACTGCTCAATTGCACAATAATGAATAAACTATTTCATACACTTGGCACTTGATTCCCATTTTGAGCCTAAGTAAATCATATTCATTCAAATGCAACATAAAAGGAGATATGGCCTAGTTCATTACCTTATGTGGACTTACACCCCCTTCAAAACCTATCAAAATCATCATTTTTAATTTTATGTTACAAAATCCAATTGGGGAATATCCATGTATTGAGGGACAATATCACAAAAAATATCTTATAAAAGTAAGAAGGTAGAAAATTATGGTAAGTGGGTAAAGGATATGGTTGGGAAATAAATGTAAGGCTAATAAAAAAAGGCATGCAAGAGTGTTTATTGATAGGAATTCCCCTAGGTCTAACATGTGTAAGATTAATATTTTGTATAGAGGTATCCAAAAGTGCAGATGTATATGTAAAAACATTAGGTTGATATTGTAGGCATAATAATTGAATGCTCAACTTGATTTCTAGGATTTGAGAAATCAAGGGATTTAACCCAACTTTTTATATGCATAACATTAGTATTAACAATACGAAAAATCCCATGCAACACTTCCACACTATGCATATCCTTTTGAATAATTTCCTTAATCCTTAAATATAGAGGATTGCCTCAGTATTAGAGTATTATTGACCCTTCCATAGTTGAATCTTTTCTAATACATGGGAAATATTTCCCAATTGGTTGGTAGATACTTGGGCTAAGGATTCGTCCTCATCATGAGAAGTGTGGATAGAATGGTTCTCCATAATGTTAGGTATGCCTTAGTTCCCATGGAATATAATAGTCAAATTGGGATCTAAACCCTTTGAATTTAAAATTTGGGCTGACATATGTATATAGCTTCTTCTCATGGGGATATTCGATGTAGGACAAAGGATCATGAAAGTCATTTACAAAGATAAAATGAATAATTAAATAATGCAATTTCATAATATAATTATTAATTAACTATTTAATAAGTGAAACATGACTACATGTTTGAATTAACTAAGTTCATATAAATTAGATAGGAAATATGTAACATGCCTTCGGTTCACCAAAATATAATATGGTGAAAGAAGGCGATGAGGGATGTTCACTAGCTTATGCATGCAAACTAGGATCACAACCTATTTCCCTCTTTAGATTGTATTGAAGGAGAGTTAATCCATTTGGATAAACCTCAATATAATTGAAATATAATGAGTACAAGGTAGGTTCAAATGGACTATTCAAGAAATGTAAGTTTGACATTAGATCTAGGGCCAGATGTGAGAAATTGAGGGGTTTTGACATGCGTAGGAAACTAAAAAGAAGATATGTATATAATGTTTATAGATTTGGAAATATAAGATAGAAAGGAACATGTGTCTAAAATCTAAGCCAAAATTAGGAGGTCAATGGTGATTGGGACACCCTTGACCTAAAAATGGTAGATCTGGATGAATGTAGTCTTTTTGGGATCATAATATAACTTAGAAGTTTCCCCAAAAGATTCATAATTTTTTTTTGGTCAATGATGCTTGGATCATCCTTGACAAATTTTTTTTAATTTGTGAAATATCATCTTTTAGGTTTTTTTCTACTTACTATGATTCTATATTTGTGGCTCTTGATCCTATTTCCCACACATATAAATGAAATAAGTTTTTGGGGCTGGGGGTTTACCTAGTTCAAACCCCAATTTTAGAATTTACCATGAAAAAAAATTAAAATATGATTAAATTAAAAATGTGTTGTGACAAAGTAGAGGCTATATCTGAAATTGAAATTTCTTGAATGAAATATTGTGCATTCATGAGTCTCCCTTGTATTAAAATATTCATGAAGATGTTGATGTTGCATTATAGAGTTGACTTCATAATTGGTTGATCATGCTTTCCATCATGAATGTCTCTATGCCTTGATGATGCTTGATTAATATTTATCCTAAATTTTGCAACTCAGATAGGTAACATATGTTATGGGAAATTCATATAGTGTGGGACAGGGTTGCTACCATTTGAAACAACCTTTGGGATTGAGAAGCTGACTCTTCATGAATAGGGGATTTTGGAAAGGGTCAAAAACTGAATTAAACATAAACTAAGGCAATGCAAAAAATCATTCCACAATAACTCAAAAAACTAACCAACAAACCAAGCTTGATCATATAGACTAGAAAACATACATCGTCTTATAGTTTGACATAATATACCACAATCCCTTCATTGTCGAAATGAGAGTATAATAACTAGATCTAAGACACAGGTTATAATTTCATGATCACTTCATGGGGGAATCTATTGTAGCCCAAAAAAAAAAAAAAACTTCCACAAATAATCCTATTCATCTATTAACTTTCAGCACTATCACAAACATGAAACAATTCTATATATTTAATCACCCTTAATTGGAAGAGTATTGAACTTGATCCAAAATTAAAGACTATTTCATAAATAAAAGTGCAAGAGTATAAATAAGATAAACATAACTCAAATGACATAAAACTATAATATATATTTAATATTAATTAAAAACCCACAAGGCTCAGATGAGTGTAGTCAACCTTTCAAATCAACATGAACACTAAAAAAAAAAAGTTTCCAATAATAGGTCTCTTAAAATAGTACTAAAAATAATAGTCTTTTGATAAGCAAGTTATCCTTCTCTATGATCTAGCTAGCTACTCAAAAAAAAAAATCTTTCCCCCTTATATATAATCCTCAACAAGAAAATATTTTGATGCATGAGCATCCTTGGGTTCTTCGCAATCTTACATCAACCAAAAACATTTGCTTTTAGTTTGTTCCTCTTAAGTTCAGTTTAGGTGTTTCTTTTGGTATTCTTATGAGTTGGCTCAATTTTTTCTTGTAGAATTGTTTGACATGTTCCTATATTCCTTTTCAATCTTCCTTTGGGTTCACACCTCAATCCAATTATTCTTAGTGGAGTTATCTTTGATTCTTTGGGTTTGACCTATTTCTTCATATAGTTCTTGACTAGTTGGAGTTTCCCGATCTTGAAAACCTTTTTCTTGGTTTTCTAACATATTTGGATCATCATTCCATGTTCCCAAACTCTTGGTTGAACTCCATTTTGGTTCACGTTTCATTCTAATTCTTGGCGGAGGAGTTCTTCATGATTTAGGTCTGTCCTATATTTTTCATTTTATGTTTTCCCACCCTGGGGATTATGTCCTTCTTAGCCGACTTGTATTCATTGCAAACATCATATATATTGTTTTATTTTATCCTTATTGAGGTATCTTGATAGTATAATAACTCTCTTAGTTCCACATAAAGGATAATATATATTTCAACCTATAATAAAGCTTGCATGCCTATATTGTAAGCCTACATGTTGTTGGCCAGTTGTAATTAAATTTATGATCATGCAGACATCTGATCTTGTATTATATCTAATCCATGTTGTTTTTTCTATTATGTGACTCTTTCTGCATAGTGTGGACTATTCTCCTTTAGGACCCTCCTTCCATGAATATGTTAAGTGCTATTAGAGAAAGTTTTCATTCTTGAGATAGAAATGTTTTTCCCCAAGATTGTGAAGTCTTGTAGGTACTTGTTGTGGGGTGGAAAAGTGAGGATTTGACATGCAACTGGGGAGGACTTGCATGAAGATGGATCAAAGAGGAAATGTTAGAGGTGGAGAATGGAGATATTTAGATCTAGATGTGATGGATATTTTGAGGAATATTAAAACACAATTAGAAGCTATTGAAACAATCCAGAGAAGGGGTTGACATGTTGAAGATTTAAGTGATGATGAAGAAGAATAAATAATGGAAGAAGACCAACCTGAGCTCGATCAGGGAGATGAAAATTTTATGAGATCTCTCACTAGGGTAAATACCTAACCACATTTTAACCCACCATACTAAGATAGAAAGTTGGATTCAGATGAATTACATTATTGGATCATAGAGATGGAAAAGTATTTTTATTTTGAAGGTACAAGTGAATATAAGAAGGTGAAGTATGATTCATAAAGTTGAGAGGTCATGCATCACTATGGTGGGAAAATTTGTAGAGAGATAGACATAGAAGAGGCAAAGAGAAAATTAAATCTTGGGATAGGATGGTGAATAAGATGAAGGAAAAGTTCTTACCTATAGATTATCAGGTGACCCTGTTCTGAAAGTAACAAAACCCAAAACAAAGAGAATCTAGTGTGAAGGAGTATACAAAGGAATTTTACAAGTTGGGAATCATATCTAGACATGCTGAGGATGATGTTGAATGAGTTACAAGGTATCTAAAAGGTTTGAGGATTTCAATACAGGATGAGATTAGTTTAATCAAGTTGCAAAGTGTGGAAAAGGATTACCAATATGCTTTAAAGGTTGAGGAAAATTTGAACAAAAATCACGAGTAGAGATAGAGGAAGAGGAGGAAGATTTCAGAGAGGAATAAAATTTACTAGGGGAGGAAGATCTTTTGTAGCAAAAAACAAGGGTAATGTAGAAGGAAAAGAAGATAATGCACACTAAGGGATGATAAGAACTTTCATTAGAATAGTGGATAGAACGGCTATAGGAGATATGATAAGAAGGTGTTTAGAGGAATGTAAATTAAGTGTGGAGGAGGACACAAATATTTTTAATGTAGTCAGGGGAATTCAAGTAAGAGGATAGAACACAGTAGAAGAGCTTATTTTTCTGAGGAAGAATCTACTGTATCCCTAAACCAACCAAAAAATGGAGAAGCCTTGATGATAAGGAGAACCCTGTGTAATAATGAGATGGATCAAGAACCATTGTTTAGGAAGAGTTTGTTCCGAACAATATGTAAGTTTGCAGGTAAATGCTACAAAGTTATAATTGACAGTGGAAGTTTAGATAATTTAGCTATAGAGAAGTTGGTGAATAACTTGAAGTTGCAGAGATTGAAGCACCCTAAGCCCTATCAGATAACATGGGTTTAAGATGATCATAAAGTACTAGTGAGTGAACAATGTTTGGTGAAACTTAAGACTATGTCATATCATGATGAAGTTCTGTGTGATATTATTCCTATGGATGTATGTCATATCCTATTGGGTAGACCATGGCAGTCTGATAAACAAGTATTGCATGATGGAAGAAAGAACATATATATTATTATTGAAAATGGGATGAAACAAGTTTTTTTCCTTTAAAAGAGACTCTTAAGAGTGATATTTGTACCAATTTTAGAGTTTGTATAGTTGATGGAAGTAAATTCTTGGATGGTTTGAGAAATGAGAATATGTTCTATGCTTTGATTCCTAGGAAGTCTGATTTGAAACTGGAAGGACAACCAGAGGAGATAAAATAATTACTAATAAAATATGAGGACATAATCTAAGATAATGTACCTAATATATTTCCACCTATAAGTAGTATCATTAATTATATGGATCTAATACCTAGAGATATCTTTCCAAATAAAGTTGCACAATCAATGACACCTATAGAGAATGAAGAATTGAATAGAAAATTTCAAGAGTTGGTTATCAAAGGATTGATCAGAGAAATTTTGAGCCATTGTGAAATGCCTACTATATTAACACCTAAAAATAATGGAGAGTGGAGAATGTGTACTGATTCTAGAGCTATAAACCAAATCATAGTGAAGTGTAGGTTTACTTTACCTAGAATGGATGACATAATAATAATTTGAGTGGATCCAGATATTTTACCAAGATAGACTTGAAGAGTGGTTATCATCAGATCAGGATCAATGAAGGAGATGAGTGGAAGACCATATTCAAGATAAATGAGGGATTGTATGAATGGTTGGTGATTCCTTTTGGATTGACCAATGCACATAGTACTTTTATGAGATTAATGAATGAGGTATTGAAGAAATTCTTGGGTGAGTTTTTGATTGTGTACTTAGATGACATTTTGATTTTTAGTAAGGAAAAAGAGGAGCATTTGTGGCATTTGAAACAAGTATTACAGAGGGTGAGAGAAGACAAGTTGCTGAAAAATATTAAGAAGTATAGTTTCATGAAGGAAGAACTAGTGTATTTGGGATTTGTGATATCTGCAGATAGATTGAAGATGGACCTTGAGAAGGTGGGAGAAATTGTTGAATGACCCACACCTAGAAGAATTGGAGAGGTAAGATCATTTCATGGATTGACTAGTTTTTACCAGAAAATCATTAGGAATTTATGTCTAGTTTGTAGTCCTATGACTGAGACAATGAGAGGAGATCATAAGGATTTTAAGTGGACATTGGGAGAAAACATAATCTTTGATTTGTTGAAACAAAAGGTGAATGAAAAACCTATGTTAGACCTACCATATTTCATTTTAGTATTCCAAATTGACTATGATGCAAGTGGAAATGCAATTGGAGCAGTATTGAGTCAAGAATGAAAGTCTATTTCCTATTTTTTGTGATAAGTTGAATGATGCAAAGAGAAGATACTCAATATATTAACATGAGTTCTATGACATAGTTCAAGCCTTTAATAAGTGGAGACACTATTTTTTGTGTAAGGAGTTTGTGCTATATACAGATCATCAAGCATTGCAATATTTGATTAGTCAAGGTAAGTTGAATTAGAGACACATGAGATGCGTATAATTATTGCAAATTTGCACTTTTTTTATAAATCATAGAAGTGGAAATTCAAACAGAGTTAATTATGCTTTGAGTAGAAGGAATTTATTGAAAAAGATGAGAGTTAAAGTACTAGGATTTGATTAATTGAATACCTTGTATGAGGAAGACCATGATTTTTCCAAACTTGGAAAGCTTGTAAAGAACTTGTTGCAATGGATTGAATTAAGTGGTTGGATTATGTCATTCAAGATGAGATGATGTTTAGGGGAATTTAGCTGTGTGTTCCTAGGAGTTCTATGAGAGACAAATTGATCAAAGAGAGGCTTAGTGGTAGTTTAGCATAAAATTTTGGTATTGAAAACATAGTGGCTTTGGTAAGTGAGAATTAATTTTGGCCTCATATTCATAAATATAAGGAAATTTTTTCAGAACTATAGAATTTGTCAAGTTGCAAAAGGAGGTAGTGAGATTGTGGGATTGTATAAGCCTTTGACAATACCATATAAACCCTGTGAAGATATAAGCATGGATTTTATACCTGGGTTGCCTCATAAATAGAGAGGGAATGATACCATACTGTGGTAGTGGATAGATTTTATAAGATGACATATTTCATGCCTTGTAAGAAGAAAACAGATGTAGTGCATGTACTAGACCTATTGTTTAAAGAGGTTGTAAGATGGATGGGTTACCTAGAAGTATTGTTTTAGATAGGGATACACAGTTTGTTGGTTACTTTTGGAGGACACTTTAGAAGAAAATGAAGACAAAATTGAAGTTCAACTCTACATTTAACCCACAAATAGATGGATAGACAGAGGTAGTGAACAAGAATTTGGGATATTTGTTGAGGTGTTTGGTTGGAGAGAAAGCTGGAAATTAGGATTTGATCTTGATCAAGAAGAGTTTTCATACAAAAATTTAGTAAACTGAAGTACATAGAAAACTCCATTTGAGATTGTTATAGGCATGAATCATAAGAGTATATTAGAATTAAGAGAAATTAGTCATGATGAAAGGAGCGTAGAAGAAGAGAAATTTGCAGAACACATAAATTCATTACATAATCAGGTGAAACAACATTTGGAAGATATGAACCAAACGTATAAGGAAGAGGTAGATGAGAAGAGGAGACATAATTAATTTCAAGTTGGAGATGAGGTAATGGTATATTTGAGAAAGGAAAGACTTCTAGTTGGAACATACAATAAATTGAAGATGAGAAAGTTTGGACCTTGTAGGATCTTGAAGAGATTTGATTCAGGTAATGCATATGAAGTTGACTTACCATACACTTTGGGTATATCATCTATATTCAAAATTTCATATCTCTATCAATATCATGAGACAAAATTTAGTGATGATAGTGGATCAAATTTAGAGGAACAATTTAAAAAAAAAATTGGATGTGGTTGAAGACATTTTGGACTGCAGAGTTGGTAAAAGCACGCGTGGAAGACAACAATTTGAATACCTTGTGCAGTGTAAGGAAAAACCAGTTGAGGATTCTTCTTGGCTATCTTAGGATGAGGTAGACCATCTTGGTTTTCCTCCAGCCTCATCAACATGAGGGGATCAATTTTCAAATAAACCTTGATGTATGATGCATGAGCATTCTTAGGTTCTTGGAAATATTGCATTAACCAAAAATATTTTCTTTCAGTTTATTCTTTTTTAGTTTAGTTTCTGTGCTTCTTTTAGAATTCTTTTGAGTTGGATCATTTTTCTCTTATAGACCTGTTCGATCTTCCTTTGGGTTCCTACCTAGATCTGATTCTTCTCGGTGGAGATATCTTTAATTCTTTGGGTTCAACCTATTTCTTCATATAGTTCTTGGTTAGTTGGAGTTCCTTGATCTTGCAACCCTTTTCCTTGGTTTGTGAACCTATTTGGCTCATCATTTGATTTACCTGGACTCTTGGTCAACCTCCATTTTGGTTTAGGCTTCATTCCAATTCTTGGTGGAGGAGTTATTCATGATTGAGTTTGTCCTATATTTTTCACGTTACATTTTACCACCTTGGGAATTGTGATCATTCTTAGCTGACTTGGATGCATTGTGAATTCCTTATATATTATTGTAAATTATCCTTATTAAGGTATCTTGATAGTATAATAAATATGTTAGATCCACATGAAGGATAATTTGGATTTTAGTCTATAATTAAGCCTGTATGCCTATATTATACGCTTCAATGTTGTTGGCTAGTTGTGATCAAATTTATAATCAAGCGGACATCTATCTTTCATTATCTCTACTCAATTTGTTGTTTCCATTGTGTGACTCTTTCTACATATTTTGTAATGTTCTCCTTCAGGACCCTCCTACAATGACTACGCCATATCCCTTAATCATTTTATTTGTGCATTCCAAAAGATTCCACCTCAGTCCATCATACCATCAAATGTTAGAAAGAACTGCCACAATTGAGTTGGAAAACAAAAAAAATACACATCATAGGACAATTTTTTTTGCCCCATTATATTCGTTGAATTGAAAGAATTTTTTTCCTCGAACCTTGCTCTTGACATGTGTCACAATGACAATATTTATAACAAGAAATCTCCCTCTCATTGCCTTTAAAGTTCTTCAGACATGACACGTATCCCACAGGTGAGAAGTGTTGGATATTTCTGAGATGTTGTGAAGATTGTGCACATATATGTTGGAATTACTATTTTGTCATTGATGTCAACATATTTATACTGTTAAAGACAACGTCCTGGTATGTTTAGTGACGTTGAATTGCATGGTATAGATACTACACAAAAGAGCTATTGTTGAGATTTTATAATTGTGTTCTGAGATGTCTATAGCTGATACATGTCAATTCATAGATGTTAGAGTGATGATTTGTGAGAGTTATGATTGATTTATCAAATACTGGTACTTTGGTTGTTCAACAAGTGATAAAGTATCAATTTTTGGATTGGTATGGATTGGTGTTGAAGAGTTGTTGGTTTCTAACTTGGTAGTGATTTTGGGATGTGCATATGTGTCCTCAACTCGAGTGGTACATGATTTCAATATTGGAAACATGTTTTTCTTGAGTAAAAGAGGTTGCAGATATTATTGTTGATGAATAGTGCATAAATGAATTTAGATGTTGAGCTTGTGTGGATATGAATTTTGTTGAGGTATTTCACATTGCTTGGTGATGTTTCTTGATCATGTTATGATTTTTTTCTGGTTCACATTGGTCAAGATGATCCTATTGCATGATTCTCATGTAACGTGTTTATGTTGTTTATTTGGTCTTAGCCATCCTGATGATGTAACATGGCACAAAGGTTTAGAGCATGATTTGTGGATCTAAATAATGTCTGACTTTATTGATATGGGTCATTTCAATGTCTTGGACAATATTCAATGAATCACATTGTGGAGTGAATTGTAATTTATTAATTGTTGGAATTAGGTCCCTGGCAGACCTAGTTGAGATGAGTTGATGGATTGTATTTATAGATGTAATAATTTGAAGTTGTGAGTGTGTGTATAGATGGGATAAATAATGTATATGATGTTGTATGAAGAGGTATGAGTGGAATCTAAAATAATTTAGAGTTCTGTGTGCTTCATTGGAACTATTTTTCCATAAAAAATGGTATTAGTTAGTTTGTGTGTTTGGACTATAAGTCCTCTTTGATCTATGATCAATTGATGTTGTAAGGTAGTGAGCCTTGTTGTTTTTGTATTTGAGTAGTGAGCTCTAGACAGCGTGCCTGAATGCACGTGTATTCCCCTCTATAATACTCCTAACAGGGTACAATATTTTTTACTGAATGCATTCATCTTGCGGGTTCCATCCTCACCGTGATTTTTCCCCTAAAAAGGTTTCCACAAAAAAATCTTGGTGTTATGTATTTCTTATTGTGTTGATATTTCTCTTTCATGTTTATCATTCAGATTTGAGATTAAAATTTTTAAGTTGGTAAGAGTTTATTGATATTGTGACACAACTGATTTGTAATGCACCGCCACCCAGGAGAACTAATCTAAACATGCAACCAACTTAACAGGATATATTTTTTTAAAAGTGTGTACAAACAATAATGTTAAAAATGTGGAAGCAACACATGAGGCAAATGACATCCACATAAATACAACTCAACAAAGGTTACAAATCTCAAGGGTTCCTTGACGTAGAATTACTTAAGAAAAAATCTACGAGAACAACTATAAAGAACTTAACATAAATGATACATCAACTGAATCCAATAATAACCATCTCATATAATAAGACTACATATACAACTGATACCCAAGGTATACATGAAAGAATCAACATCCACTGCACAAGTCATAGGGTATGCAATAATACATAACAATACAATACATCCTCTGAAAGGATGTTAACCAATATACACATATGGTACAAATATACAACTCTTGAAACTGAACAAGTCTCCAGAATAATAAGAAGATAGAAGAAGAACTGCAACAAGGATCATCCAAGGATGAAGTTGAATGTCGGATCTCAAAAGTAATAAGAATCACTACCACCCGATCACGTGGAACCAAAGGTCCAATCCCATTGTGCTAAGGAGATAATAATAGTCCCACTCACATGGATACACAACAAGAATGTAAACATCCAAGGAATACAAGACATCATAAAGAAAAGTATAGGAAGATCCTAGAAGCTCTCTGAATCAAAATAAGAAATCTACATAATACAAGAGGTAACTGACACATGTAGGATAACCCAAGTTGTATATAAGAAGGTGTCATCATGTACATTTAACCCTTGAGTTTTGTCCTAGAAATCCCTCATTGGATCCCGACACTGAAGTGACCATACATGGTATCAATGACCTCTCAAACAGACAAGGTCACTAACTATGCCAGACACACACCCCTCAAGGTGGAAAGTATCATCTCATCCTCCATCTTATCCTATAATAGCGCTCAAGCATGGGCGAGGAATTATATCTTATTAGATTATACTAAAACTCCATAATAAATTATTATTTTATCACTTGTTATGAATACTTACAATAAATGAGCCTAGTAGCCACATGTGAGCCCTGACACTTACTACAAGCCACCCCTTACTATACAAATAGGTAACCTACCCTAGGTTCAAAAAAGAACATCACAAAGGTATGACATAAACCTCGTAACTGATTCCCACTCATATAGGGATACATCCTCAGAGAATCATAAATAACATCATAAGGAAGAACATAACTCTCAAAACTAGTTCTTGCCCACACAAGAACTGTTGGTTCTCAATTAACCAAAATCACTTAAAATATTCTCACAGAATCACATAAGACTAGTTGAGACAAATAAGGTTGGGTAAAATGATCGAGACTAAAATCGATGACAACATGAAGATGCACTGAAGCACACAAAACTCCATAGAAACAAAAACCCCAAAACCTATGGTTTTCATCTTGAAAGTCATCCGATCCCAACATACACCCGACACATTGCAGTTTCATACAAGAGAGAAACACACAATCCATTTAAGATTCATTCAGAAAACACATCATGACATGATAAAAATGATTCCAGAAAGGCCAATAAAAAATTTGTGATAAACTCATTTATAGTCAATGCTATGCAAATTAGTTTATCCAATAAAATTACTAATAATAATATAATTCAAATTTTCCAAGAAAATGCACATTAAGCCTCTATAGATTAATTTGTAACATTCACATCAAATAAATTAGTCTATTTAATCATTACTAAAATTCAACTATAATTACAAGTAAAAGTTTATTGCATTCATCCTCATAAAAATCAAAACTTTCGAAATAAGCATGACAAAATAGACCATCAAAAGTACTTCGAGATTACATAAACAAAAAAATTAAATGACTCCATTTACCTAACTAACACATCATATCAAAAACCATAGTTGACTAAGAATAGTCGAATGTCTAGGTGATTGAATGTAATAGAATCTATGCATAACTAGGGTTTAAAAGTTACTGAAAAACCAACTATATAATTACAAACATGCTCGAATTAAGGTTCTCAAAAGATACCATTTTAGATAGATCATGATTACCTAGTTTTAAACGAGTTAAAAATAATCCCTATCTCTTAACCCACATAATCCTCTAAACCCGACGACATTAAATCAAATAAATTTCATTAATTCAACTAATTGTCCAACATTAATATTAATAATAATGTTATATTTACTAATTATTAATCTTAATTAATAATTACTATTAATTAAGAGTTTAATAACAGTAATAATAAAAATTATTAAATAATATTAAAACTAAATTAAAATTCATATATATATATATAAAAGCTAACATTTATTAATAAAATTTATTTAAACAAACTTAATATATACTAAATAAATAAATTTTAATTAAAAAGTAAAAAACCTAAACTTTAATCAAATAAAAATTAAATTAAATTCTAAAAAAAATTTTTAATAACAAACCGCGTGGGGGGGGGGGGGGGGGCATGGACCCCACCTCCCTGCGACCCCATAGTGCCACGCGGCCCCACCCTGCGGTGGGTACCGCGGGCTTACCATAGCCCACTGCTTACACAGTGGTACTACAGTACCCCGCGGGCCCACTGCACTTGTAGTGGGTGTTGTGCCACCCGTGGGTGGTTGGGGGTGTGGTGGCCCCCGCCACCCACTCCAAATCTTTTTTTCCCTTTTTATAAAAATTTGTTTCATTTTTTTCTTTAAAACAAAAAGCTTTTTTTTTTTAAATATTTCTTTTAAACATTTTTCTTATTTAATTTAATTTGTATTAAATGAAATACTAATATTTTTCCTCTTTATTATTAATAAATATTCTCTTTTACACTAGTCTGTAAAAATACAGCAAGGGTGTATTTTTTATTTTTAATTAATTTTTCCAGCAATATTCATAATAACTATTTTTGTTTTCTCCTTTCCAATAGTGAATTGATTTAAACCTATTTTCAATAAGAGATTTTTCTTCAATCAAAGGCCCTAAAGGAAGCAAACAAGGTTTTCCTTTTGACATGCAAATTGATGTAAATAATGAAAGCATTCTAAATTTTTTTTTTTTCAAGAAGAGTTTTCTCTCATGCATGCAAATTAACCTTAATGTTCTGTTTCCATGCAGATCTGGGACCAAAATTTGGGCTAGAACCTGGTAAGGTAAAATTTCTACTTTCAAGATAAGAAATTTATAGATCTGAGGCCCTCAACCATATTTTGACAACCATCACAATTTTCTCCCAAAGAAGACATTTTTTAGAGAATTGAAAACCCTAAAGCCAATATTAAAAACTAAAATATTTCAATTGAAAAACCTCATGCCCATATTGCATCCAATACAATAAAATGAAACCCTTATGCCCAAAAAAATAGATCTGACATGCAAACATGAAGGAAACCACAAAATTGATCCAAGAATACATTTCTTCAATTTTAATCAATAAATAACACAATAATCAAAGAAGGAAGCTTCAAAATAAAGGATCCTAGCTTTTCAGATGCATAGAAGACGGGGATCAGAAAGCTAGAATTGACAAGAACAAGTTCCTACCTTTGTAACTGATGAGAGGAACAAATTCACAAATCCAAGCAATGAAGAATCCAAAAATGCTCCTAAGCTCTCCTCAAATCTCCAATCACCTGATTTCCCCTTCTCCCTGATTGAACAACCTCCAAAATGGCTTTTAATACAAGGATATACAAAACCAAGCAATTAGGTTTTCAAAAAGCAAACCCTAAAGGGAATATTAATTATTTAATTAATAATTAAAATAAATTATTTATTTTCAATTTTCACTTAAAGCATGTACAACTCAACTTTATAATATGAAAGCAAAGTCATAATTGAAATTGCATGAGAATATATTTTAATTAAATAAATCAATTAATCATGCAACTTAAAGTAATATTCAATAATTCAATTTTGCACAATTCATTACAATTAATTGAATTTAATATTTATTAAATCTCAATTATTTAAATCAAAACTTAATAATAAAATCAATTAATTAAATATAGACATTTAATTAGTATTTAATTATTAAATAGCCATATATTCAATATATCAATGTTTTAACATTCTTAAAGGTGCAATTATTAACATTAATATGTACCATAATTATTCATTAAATAAATCATGCCAAAAGCATCATTAATTCATCTAAAACCCATGTAAACAGAAAAACAACTGAAACAAAGAAATGTCTGAAACATACCACAAACACACACAAACAGGCTCACGAATCCACATCACTTGACGGATTCAAAAAAGTTAGAAAATTAGATTCTTGTCTATTTATAGGATAAAATAAGGGTTTAGGGTATGGATTTGGACCTAAATATTATCTCCCCTCTCTTACCATTGAGATACTGCGATAGGGCACGCTCACTGCTACCAATTCAGGGAAGACGTAGCCCGGTACCTACAAACCTGTCATCACAGAGACCAACATACATGCATATATAATATAACAAACAATGGTTGAGACTAGTTTATCGTGTGGATCTCGCCGAAGCAAGTAACTACGAATTTGTCCCATACCATACCAACCACATCAAATAGTAATATAAAACATAACAACGATCCATGTCCATATTTCAGTTAGGAGATCATGAGCGGGAGCGGAGGAGATCAGCGGGCTGGAGGGAATTCGAATTCCCCTAAGGGCGGGAAATCTGTGGATGGAGGAGTGCAGTCGAATCTTGCAGATGCTAGCAGGAGCTTCAAGGAAGGAGATAACGAAGGCGAAGGGGAAAAAGATTCAGACCGTCAACGCCCTCGAGAAGGAGGAAAACGGGACATTTTGAAAAATGAAACGAGCGGAAAAGTATTTCCTGGCAATGCTCAGATGTTACCCGTGCCAACGAGTCAGGAAAAGGAAAAATTTTCTGTTGGGGAGGGCTCCACAAAAGAGACAAGGGCGGTATCCCCTCTATCAAGATTCCAAATCCCCAAAGATGTTCTAAAGATAAAAGATAGTGAAGGTAAGTCTTCTGAAGCTAATGATGGACAACCTTTAGGTAAGAATACAACTAATGGAAATTGGTCTTCTCTTTTTGGAGTGAAACCCACTGGAAAATCTTCCTTTCCTTTAGTTGACAATACGTCCATTCCTGAGAAAGGTCTTTTTAGCATTACTCTGCCTGACTCTCTGATAGATCATACTGTAGCCCTTATGAAGAATACGCTTATAGGGAAATTTTTGGGGCCAAGGCCAAACATAGATATCGTTAGGGATTTTGCTACAAGGAAATGGAGATTAAAAGGTCAATTTGATATAGCAGATCTTCCAAAAGGATTTTTCATGTTTGAATTTTCTAGTTCTGAAGATCTTTCTGCAGTTCTGTGTGGAGGCCCATGGTTATTTGGGAAATCGTCTTTATCCCTCCAAAAGTGGGGGAAAAATTTGGATCTCAATATGGATATGTTTGAATCAGCACCAGTATGGGTTAGATTCCAGGGACTTCCTCTGGAATACTGGCATGAAGACGTCTTCTCGGGCATGGCTCGTTCTTTTGGGGAACTCTTA
>MU224934.1:1403538-1414810 GCA_018584345.1 Thuja plicata | reverse complement strand
CCCATTCAGAAGAAAATTAATGGGAATGAAGAAATGCTGAAACACTTGCTCACACTGGTAAACACTGGAATGAAGGCCACGCTCAAGAATCTGATTTCTCTGAGCAATTGGCTGGAAAACAATAAAGGCAAAGCTGATCACCCTGTTTCCTCCCAGCACTCGGGACCTGGAACTCGCACTAGATCTAAGGTGCAGAAGAATGATGATCCGGACCTCCAGTTGCTGAGAGAGAATGTGACGACTATGAAGAGTCAGCTGATGGACTCTGAATGCCTTCTGAAATCTTTGCTCTGACTTTGGTGCTGGCGGGTTTCTTCTCTGTTTTCTTTCCAGCTGGTCTTTTGTTCTTTTTGTCTTGAATGTAATTGTTGCTAAATCTTGGTTTTGACCCTCTGTTGATTGTTCCCATCTTTGGGTCAGTCTGTTGCTTGTGGGGCTTCTTTTAGCCTTTCCTCTCTTTGTTTTGTTAAAGGGTTTCGGGGTTCCCTTCAAAACCTGCTTTTACCATAATCAAAAACATATACATAACCAACATGAAATAATCATAAATCATATGCAAATAGATGATATAATACAACTAAACAATGGATTAATAGCACAATGAAAAGTAATACATAAGTATCCTTAAAATCACCACAAATAACTAACACATACATATAAAGGTCTAAAAGAGTTCAAAAATTGAAACAGAAAGGCAGACTAAGGCGTAGGTATTACATCCTCCTCCCGTAAAACTAGGCTTACTCTTGGAAGCCGATAACCAAACAAGTAAATAATAAAAAAGGTTTGCACCGTAGTGCTACACCCCCTATTAATTAGGATCAAACAAGAAGATACACCCAACTCATAATCACCAAAAGAATATACCAATCACAACAATCACTCATTTATACTTCAAGAAAGAACTAATGTAAGTCAACTTAACTATCTTACTTTAAGATATGCATAACGAATCACAAAGAGTAATATAACTCAAATTTAAGCATAAACCAAAAATCACCTTAATCATTTACTCATCAGCTAACATTTCTTAAATAAATCCATATATTTAATGCTTTCAAAAATCATGAAATACATACATACTCAAGCTTAATAAAGAAGACACATATCCATGTTTATATCGCATAGAAAATTGAACAGTTCATGCAACCTTACCTAATGCAACACTCACACAAACATATAAATTACATAATGCATTTCGTTCCCACATACAATTATGGTGCAAACTTTGTGATGTCCTCTCTTATACATACTATCAGGGGTCCACAATGAACATGATAGAAGAATACTTATCACGAAACATGGTCAAAAACACTAAACATTTGGAATAGCCAGTGTACCAGTCCAAGGAAAATCCCAAGTGGGAGAACTTCCAAAGTTCAACACTAAATAAAAAATGCATGCAATTCCAACATTGAATCAATTGTGACTAATGCCACAAAATAGACAACAAAAATAGGTTTGGGTGACTAATCCAGTAATAAGAAAATTCAAAAGAAATTAATGTTGACCACATACAACACAACAAGATATAAATCAACCAAAATAAATCATCAATATAAAAACATTTCACATAACAAGGTGACTAAGGAGAGCCACACTCAAGGGAGTAGTCACTTCATGACATCCAAGATATCTCACTCTAGATGCGTTAGAGTATGTACCCACTCGCTCAAGGTAGAAAATTTCTTATATTTCTAACATCATCTTTATGCAACTTCATGCGATAATGAATTCTACTCTGTTACTAACATTAATATTTAACCAATCCTTTGCAAAATGCTACAAATAAGTTAAAAGTTACAAGAGTTCTACTATGGATGCAATGCATAATTTACTTGGGAACTTGGGTCCTTTACCCAATTGATCTATAAAAATAAAGTACAATTCCCAAATCTGTTAATGCATTCCTCCTTATAAATGAAATACATTTCTAAACAATGCACAATGTTTTGAACAAACAAAACTTAACTTTCCAATTTCATAATCAATCATAACCCCTCAAGCTGATTACAACACTCACACAATATAGTTCATATAACTCAAATAAATTCAATTCAATACAACATGTGAGTCTAATCATACACGATCAATAACATCACACTCATAGGGCAAAGAAATAGGCCATTCAAGAGAAATCGCAAGTCACTCAAAGAGAAAGAAAACAAGAAACAAGGAGTTGTTCAAACTAGGAATCCATCACCACATCATATCACATACAACATACATCAACTATCATGCTATAACAAATGAGGTAGTCCAGTGACCATCACCAAGTCCTCATAAATAAAAACTACACAAGAGCAAAAGAAGCAAGCCATCTGCTCACTATAAAAGAACTATTATAGATTATTACGAACGTCATGAGCAACGATGAGACTAGAGACCCTAGATTTTCAATCACAGATCCTAACACAATTTGAGCCTCAATAGGTATCCACCTATAACTACCAAGACCAAACATCACTCCCAAATCAAGTGAGAAGAACCACATACAAGAATAAGAGATCATGAAAATTGACTCGAAAGACACGAGGAGACATGTGCTAACATGCACTACTAACCAAGTAATGGACACAAAAATTTACCAGAGCTCCCAGTGTAGAAATGTGGGCTCTGATACGAAGTGTAATGGCCTGCTAGAGAACCTAGGAGAAGTAACCTAAACATGCAACCAAGTTAACAGGATAATGTTTTTTAAGTGTTTACAAACAATAATGCTAACAACACAGAAGAAACACATGAGGCAAATGAAATCCACATAAATACAACTCAACATAGGTTACAAATCTTGAGGGTTGCTTGACGTAGAATTACTTAAGAAAAAATATACGAGAACAACTATAAAGAACTTAACATAAATGATACATCAACTAAATCCAATAATAACCATCTCATATAATAAGACTACATATACAACTAATACCCAAGGTATACATGAAAGAATCAACGTCCAATGCATAAGTCGCAAGGTATGCAATAATACAATACATCCTCTGAAAGGATGTTAACCAATATACACATATGGTACAAATATACAAAGTTCATGAAACTGAACAAGTCTCTAGAAGAATAAGAAGATAGAAAAAGAACTACAACAAGGATCATCCAAGCATGATGACGAACGTCGGATCTCAATGGTAATAAGAGTCACTACCACCGGACCATGTGGAACCAAAGGTCCACTCCCACCATGTTGAGGGGATAATAAAAGGCCCACTCAAATGGGTACACAACAAGAATGTAAACATCCAAGAAATACAAGACATCATAAAGAAAAGCATAGGAAGATCCTAGAAGCTCTCTAAATCACAATAAGAAATCTACACAATACTAGAGGTAACCGACACGCATAGGATAACCTAAGATGTATATACTAAGGTGTCATCATGTACATCTAACCCTTAACTTTTATCTTAGAAATCCCTCAATAGATCCCTTCACTCAAGTGACCATACAAGGTATCAATGACCTCTCAAACAGACAAGGTCACTAACTATGTCAGACACACACCCCTCAAGGCGGAAAGCATCATCTCATCCTTTATCTTAGCCTATAATAGCACTCAAGCATGGGTGAGGAATTATATCTTATTAGATTATACTAAAACTCCCTAATAAATTATTATGCTATCACTTAATACGAATACTTACAATAAATGATCCTAGTAGCCACTTGTGAGCCCTGACACTTATTGCAAGCCACCCGCTACTATACAACTAGGAAACCTACCCTAGGTTCACAAAAGAACATCACAAAGGTATAACATAAACCTCGTAACTGATTCCCGCTCATAAAGGGATACACCCTCAGATAATAATAAATTACATCATAAGGAAGAACATAACTCTCGAAACTGGTTCTTTCCCATACAAGAACTGTTGGTTCTCAATTAACCAAAACAACTTAAAATAATCTCATAGGATCACATAAGACTAGTGGAGACAAGTAAGGTTGGGTAAAAAGATCGAGACTAAAATCGACGACAACATGAACATACATTTAAGCACAAAAAACTCCATAGAAACAAAAATCCCAAAACCTCCGATTTTACATCCTGAAAGTCATCTGATCGCAACATACACCCGACACATTGTAGTTTCATACAAGAGAGAAACACACAATCCATTTACCATACATTCACAAAACACATCATGACATGACAAAAATGATTCCATAAAGCCTAATAAAAACTTAGTGATAAACTCATTTATAGTCAATGCTATGCAAATTAGTTTATCCAATAAAATTACTAATAACAATATAATTCAATTTTCCGAAGAAAATGCACATTAAGCCTCTATAGATTAATTTATAACATTCACATCATATAAATTAGTCTATTTAATAATTACTAAAATTCAACTATAATTAAAAGTAAAAGTTTATTGGATTCATCCTCATAACAATCAAAACTTTCGAAATAAGCATGACAAAATAGACCATCAAAAGTACTTCGAGATTACATAAACAAATGAATTAAATGACTCCATTTACGTAACTACCACATCATATCAGAAGCCATAGTTGACTAAGAATAGTCGGATATCTACGAGACTGAATGTAATAGAATCTATGCATAACTAGGGTTTAAAAGTTACTGAAAAACCAACTATATACTTACAAACGTGCTCGAATTAAGGTTCTCAAAATATACCATTTTAGATAGATCATGATTACCTAGTTTTAAATGAGTTAAAAAGAATCCCTATCTCTTAACCCACATAATCCTCTAAATCCGATGACATTAAATCAAATAATTTTCATTAATTCAACTAATTGCCCAACATTAATATTAATAATAATGTTATATTTACTAATTATTAATCTTAACTAATAATTACTATTAATTAAGAGTCTAATAATAATAACAATAACAATTATTAAATAATATTAAAACTAAATAAAAATTCATATATATATATATATATATATATATATATATATATATATATATAAACTAACATTTATTAATAAAATTTATTTAAACAAACTTAATATATACTAAATAAATAAATTTTAATAAAAACTAAATTTAAAACTTTAATAAAATAAAAATCAAATTAAATTCTAAAAGAAATATTTCATAACAAACCGCGTGGGGGGGGGGTGGGCGTGGACCCCACCTCCCCGTGGCCCCACAGTGCCACGCGGCCCCACCCTGCGGTGGGTACTGCGGGCTATACCGCAGCCCACTGCTTACGTAGTGGTACCATAGTACCCTGCGGACCCACTACACTTGCAGTGGGAGCCGCGCCACCCGTGGGTGGCTGGGGGGTGTGGGGGCCCCCGCCACCCCCTCGAAATCTTTATTTTCTTTTTTTTTAAAATTCGTTTCATTTTTTCTTTAAAACAAAGAACTTTATTTTTTTTAAAAGTGTTCTTTTAAACATTTTTTTTTATTTAATTAAATTTGTATTAAATGAAATTCTAAATTTTTTCCTCTTTTTTTTTTAATAAATATTCTTTTTTACACCAGTCTGTAAAAATACAGCAAGGGTGTATTTTTTATTTTTAATTAATTTTTCCAGCAATATTCATAATAACTATTTTTTTTCTCCTTTCCAATAGTGAAATGATTTAAACTTATTTTCAATAAAAGAGAGAGTTTTCTTCAATCAAAGGCCCTAAAGGAAGCAAACAAGGTTTTCCTTTTGACATGCAAATTGATGTAAATAATGAAAGCATTGTAATTTTTTTTTTCAAGAAGAGTTTTCTCTCATGCATGCAAATTAAATTTAATGTTCTCTTTCCATGCAAATTTGAGACCAAAATTTGGGCTAGAACCTGGTAAGGTAAAATTTCTACTTTCAAGATAAGAAATTTATAGATCTGAGACCCTCAACCATATTTTGACAACCATCACAATTTTCTTCCAAAGAAGACATTTTTCAGAGAATTGAAAACCCTAAAGCCAATATTGAAAACTAAAACATTCCAATTGAAAACCCTAATGCCCAAATTGCATCCAATACAATAAAATGAAACCCTTATGCCCAAAAACACAAATCTGACATGCAAAATGAAGGAAACCACAAAATTGATCCAAGTACACATTTATTTAATTTTAATCAATAAATAACACAATAATCAAACAAGGAAGATTCAAAACAAAGGATCTTAGCTTTTCAGATGCATAGAAGACGTGGATCTGAAAGCTAGAATTGACAAGAACAAGATCCTACATTTGTAACTGGTGCAGGAGCACACCTAGCTCAACCCCTTAGTTTTCTTGCTGTTTGATTTTGGCATGTACTGTCTCTAGCCAAGTTAGGAGAGTTTGTGTGGACCTTAGAAGGTCATTGTTTCTTTGTTTCCCTAAGATGGATATGACTAGGTCAATCCATGACTAGATAGTTGCTTAGGAGTTGTCTTGTGTGTTCTCTTGCCAATGTTGCAGAGATGAGTCCAAGAGTGGAAAGGGGACTTGAATAGCTTAGGCTATGTTTTAAATGAATTTGAGGATGGTCATATGCCATCTGTAAACATTTGGAGAACAAACCTCAAAGGTTGGAGTGATATAACTGAATTTGTCAGTTTCTTGCCAAAGTTGTCAACTTGGCCAAAAAGTGCTAAAATGGGAAAAGATGGAATAATTATGGATGAGAGGCTAAATAATGCTTAGACATCATTAATATTCCTTAGGAAACACATGAAAAAGATCCCAAGTCCTACTTGGTAGGAAAAAGCCAAAAGGAAAAAAAGTTGCCATGACAACTTTTGAAGATTGCATGACAATTTTCAAGAATGTATTACAGACCGAGTTGGGTGAGGAAATGATGAATGTAACACCTCAATACATGAAGGAAGGTTACTTAGGAAGTTTAAAACATACTCAAAACCACGAGAAAACACTTGTAACAAACCACGAGCAAACACTTGTAACAGTTGAAAGAAGATTGAATGAATAAGTTTAAATGGTGTATTGACAAATAGTCACAGTTTTTTTATGTTTTTATTTTCATGCATGTGAAAATGGAAGGAAGATCTCATTTTTATGATTGATCCTTGTTCTTATGATTAAAATATTTCTTTTCTCTTCACACCAGGGATGGATTAGAGGTCATGCTAACCATGTTTTGAAGGATTTCCTTATTGGCTATTGTAATTGCCATAGTTTTGTAGAGTCACTGTTTTATGCATGCTTGAAGGGTGTAATGAAATAACATATATGTTTTAGTGATATTTTCATATTATTCATGATATTTCATGTATTTTTAATTTAGGTTACAAGTTTGGAGGAGGTCATTTTCTTATTTTTTGAAGAGCTTTTGTGTTGTGTCAATATATTGTCCCAGTTTGACAGTCCTCTTGTTTTTGGTTGCATGTAAGGGTTAATGGATTGAAGTTAATGATATAAAATTGGAATATTATTTAGAATGCATATGTAGACATTTTTCATTTACAAGTCAAGTTAGGAAGAAGCCATTTCATTCGGTTTTGAAAATCATTTGTGTTTAGGCAGTCTGCTGCCACTGTTTGGGCATTTCATGAAGATGTGTTTGCCACTCCCTTTCTCACCATAGAAAATTTATGGGTTTTTTGAGTTTGGTATTGGACTTGATGTATGATATTTATTCAGGGGGAGGGGCCCTAGAAACAAGTTTTATCATTTATAAAATGATGCCCTAGGCGAATTGATAGCACCCGACTAGGTAACATCAGAGCTTGTGAGCAAGATACAATGGGTTGAATGCATTGGAGGCTTCAATCCAATTTTTGATTCAATCAAAGGGATGTGTGAAGAGACAAATTATAGAAGGAGGATTTCCCAAGTTAGGATTTGGTATGGTTTTTAAGAGACCCTAGAAGGGACTGTCTAAATCAATTTGAAACCCTCAATTTTAGGCCAAAATTGAGTTTCCAGTGTACAGACAATTTGAAGATTTGAAACCTTCAAAATATTGGAGATCTTCCAAAAGGGTACTTAGATATCAATTTTTTTTATCACATTGTTAAAGATATTGTTGAGATAGAAGGTGAAAACCTCGTTTGGAGGGCTAATTCTAGTAGCCCTATTTGGTGTAAAGTGCACAGTTTTGTAAGATTGGGTCACTAAACTCATTTGGATTGGATTCAGAAGTTTGAATGGGACCAAAAACATCCAAAAACATCCCTCATTCCTCATGAATCAAGAAATACCCATGGTGGGTGGAAATGCAAGTTTGACAACAAGCTAGAGCCCTTGGTTTGGCAAGCAGATTCACTAGTGTAACTAGGTAGGGAAATTGGAAGATAGGATTGTGATCCTATACATGGTAGGGTATCCAAGTGAATCCTAATAGGCTGGGAGAAATCCTTAGCAAGTCCTTATAGCTAGTAAGGACATTAAAGCAACCCTATCCCCGGTTACATCAAATTGGTATCAGAGCCTAAATTGATTGGGCTTGTGGTAGATGTTTTAGCCAAAAGTATCAGTAGGTGAAAACAAGATGGTCACCAATGAAGAGCTTGAAAAGGAAGTAGATGAGAAGTGTTGGTACTCCTAACTTTTGAACAAATTTGGAGTGACCATGTTAAATTTTTCAGACAAGCAAAAGTAAGTACCCTTGAAACTTTTGTGTGAGAAGGCTCAGTTAGGGTGATTGAAAAAGATGCCCGGATGATTTTCATGAGATACAAATTGGGGAGAGGCTTTAATGCCTTTCATTTAACATATGCAGTGGGTCCCAGCTCCTGATTTTCAGTTCTGACATGTTTAGGGAGTAGTCATTTTGAGGGGGTCACCTAATTCTACATTTTGCTAATTGTCAATTTGCTGTCCGGGGCCTACTTTCCTGCTGAGTATCTTACACCCTGTTGAGTTTCATAGTTTGCCACTTTGGGAATGTGTTCCATGTATATTAGAGAACTTATGTTTTAGATCTCAGGTCATTTCAAATCCATTTGATAAGTTTTCATACTTCCCAAAGTTGGTTGTTCATGAACTGTTTGCATTTTTGTCCTGTCTAGAAATCTGAACAGCCCAGTTTGAAATGTTATGAATTTTGACCAATTCATCCAATTGAGAAAATTCCTTTTGTATTGTGTTCCAGTGGTCACACACTCCATATTTGCCAGTCTGCAGATCTTTGTGAAATCAGATGACAAGTTTTCAATAACCGTTCTGATAGTGATTAATTCCGATTTCCTGTGTTTTCAGGTACAGAACTGGTAAGTTGTCCACTTTGAGCTTTTAAAAGTCTTTACCTGGGTGAACATTTTGGATAATTGGCTTTTCCCTTATATTGAAAACATAGGAGTGTACCTACCTAAAGATTTATAGACTCCTACTAATCCATTTGTCCACTTTGCCGGAGCCTTTCAATTTCTAATTTATTGAAGTTTCACTGAAAATGTTAAGTCCAGAATTAAATGACATACTTTGTCCTTTCCTCATTTGCACCCAGTTCGAGGTCAGATATAATTGAATATGGATTTGCATTGTAGACCTAGGAATGAACTCATCTGCAGATTCCCAAGTTTTGACCAATCCGGTAGATCACTTTTCTTTGTCGATTCCGAACCCGATTTCTGCATATTTGTTATATTTTGGTTCAGAAAGTGTAAAGGTGCTATTTTTGCAAATTGGTATCAGTTCAGTGGTTTCTTTTCAGAGGAAGGCAACTGAGGGGTCATGTTCCACATATGACATTCAATCAGGCTCCAGGGGTTGAGTTTCTGAAAGATCTTTTTGATGACCCTGTGGGTTCATTTTTCAGAGGCAGTTTATTCAGTTTGTAGTGCGGAAAGGTGTTAAGTTTCAGAGGGGCCATTTTGCATGAGTGATAACTTTCTGTCTGAGATATTTTTTTAGGATGTGATTGTGGGATCATCCTCATTGCATATGAATCTACTATGTGACCTAGTGGTGAAATTTTAGAGCTTGTTTCAATATTTTTGCAAGGGTATATCTGAAAGGGATTTATGGTGATTCCACATTTGCACTTATGTAGTGTTTTAAAGGGACTAAGTTTGCATTGCTATATCTTGTGCCAGAAAATGAATCAGAGGGAGTCCTTTCACATGCATAGTCATTATACATGACTGAGTTATTTTGCCGAATGCCAGAATCAGGTTACTTGTTTTAGTGAATTTTTGAGACTAGTTCTTGAGACTAGTTGCAGTTATATGATCAAGTTGCAAAAATGTTAGAAGTAATCATAAGGGCCGCAACTTATAATCAGATTTGCATAATGGTCTGTGTTTTAGAATGTGGATTCAGGTTTAAATTACATAAAGATCAGAAGGATGCATAGGGAAAAATGGGGACTGGAATGTGCGAGTTAAATTTGTTGAAAGTTTTTCAACAAATACATAGTTAATTCTTCTTGGCAAAGTTAAATTTTTCTCAAGATTTGAAAAATGCACGTGATTTGAAACCTAACATATTCACGCCATTGTTGTGAGATTATCTTGTGCGGATTCGTAGTGCTCGGGTGTAGATGCGAATTATCAAAGTGGCAATGGGATTGCGAGATGTTATTAACATGTTAAACATTATGATTTTTCAAATATGTTTTCCCATCATAAGGATGACTTCCAAACTCTTATATCAGTTATGAGAAAAGGAGCTTGTAGTGAGTGAATTTAACATCCAATGTGATTTGCAGATTATCCATGTTATGTGGCTGCCAGTACAGCACTATTAAGAGCCACTGTTTTAAATGATAAGAAGGGAAGAAACTCTATTGCAGATGCCACGAAAATCTAAAGTGGAGATTGCAGAGAGTCAGCGCCAAGTTTTATGGAGGTTTGAAGGAAATTTTAAACATTACAAAGTGGAGATTGCTGAGAGTCTGCACTGATTTATATGGTGAATGAAATTTTTGTTTAGTGAAAAAAACTTCCAAGTTAATGCAATCAGCAGCGTGCGCAAGGAGAAGAAGCCAGACATAGTGTGTTGATGTCTGCAAACAATTCAAAGCAGGGCTTGTGCTAAATTGGAGGGGCAGTTTAATGAATTTGTCAGCCATTAATCAGCGCAGCAATAAGCATAGATAGGGGGCATGTGAGTTTTTTGAAATGAATCTTTCAATGTGATGTTCATCGCATGTAATACAATTTCCAAGTGTAAAACCAATTTCTCAGCCCTTCTGCGTAGAGAAATGAGAAAGATTGTTGGGGTTGTTTTGTTTTGAAATTTGCATAAAGTAAATACCATGAAAGTAGCAGAGATTTGAGGGAGGATACAGATTTTAAAAGCATTGAAATCAAATGACATTGCAAACAGAAATCCACAGCAGTATGCGATGGTTTTTGGGGGAGAAATTTTAAGTTTTTGAATGATTTT
>MU224934.1:1368688-1392516 GCA_018584345.1 Thuja plicata | reverse complement strand
AAATGAAGAAGGACCTTATCCAGTCCTTAGCAATTAGGCTTTTCTTGTCTCTGAATCAGTATTAGAAGGCATAGTGTTCAAGTAGTCATTTCAAGCACTGTGGTTCATACAAGAAAAATACCTAACAAGAAGAATAAGGTAATAGAGGATCAAATGGAAAAGAGTAGACTCTTTGAAGAATACCTGGATGAGATGAAGGCAAAACTTCAAGAAGTTGCAGATGCAACTAAAAACAAAGATGGAGATGAAGTCATCAACAACAAAGGGAAGCATAAATTTGATGAAGAAGACATGATACCTGAACCAAACCCTTTAATGAATGAGGATCCATTCCTAAAATATCTCAAAGCCCTAGGAGGAAAAATCCTTGAAGGAATTCCATGGTTTAATGGAAAAATGGACAGTAAACTAGTTATGGAATGGAGAGAAGGCATTGAGAATCACTTTGAATGTGAGGGCATAATTGAAGCACATAAGGTAAAAGTTGCAAAGTCAAGGTTAAGAGGTTCAACATTAACATGGTGGAAGTAATTCCAAGAGGATAGGGAGAATATGGGTAAGAATCCAATTTCAAATTGGAAAGCCATGTTAAACAAGGTGAAAGAACAATACCTACCTAAGGATTATGAAATCCAGTTACATAAGAAGAGATGGAATCTGAAGCAGAAAGATTTGGATGTGGCTACCTACACTAAAGAATTCCAGAAGTTGTGCTTGAGGTCAAGAGTCCAAGAGGATGAGACTATTAAGGTGGCTAGATATCTTGGAGGCCTAAAATGGAATATCTAAGAGGAAATCAGTATGTGGACTCCTACAACAGTCCATAAGTGTTTTAAACTTGCATTGAAGGTGGAAGAAAAGAACAAAAAGATATCAGAAACAAACTTCTAAGGAAGAGGTAGAGGTAGAGAAGGAAGAAGACAAAGAGTCTATGGTGGAAGAGGATCAGATTCAAGGCAACAAAGTGAAAACAAGCTAGTTGAAAACCAAGAAGGAAACTCAAGTAGAGGAGGTTTCAGCAGAGGTAGAGGCTCTAACACTAGTTGGAGAGGAAGGATAAAAAAAAACCAAGGAAGAGGAGAATCCTACTTTTCCACCATGAAATGCTACCATTGCAACCAGCTAGGGAATTCTGCATATAGGTCTCCTGAAAAGGGTTCTACTTCTCAAGAAAGTGTGAAAAGAGTTAACTATGTACAATAAGAGTCAAGTTGCAGCAGCAAGCCATCTGAGGTACCCTTAGAATTAAAGGATGGTGAGAACCTCATGATAAAGAGGACATTGATCAGAGAGCCAAGCAAAGAAGAACCAAGCCAAAGAAGAGAAGTCTTTAGAGTGAAGTGCAAGATCACAAGAAAGGTGTGTATAGTCATCACTGACTCGGGCTCAGCTGATAACATTATTAGTGAAGAAGAAACCACCAAGCTAAATTTGAAGATGATTCCACATGAAAACCCATACAAGGTTACATGGCTCAATAAAGGACAACATGTGTTTGTAGGAGAACAAGCATGGGTAGAGTTCACCATTGGCATGTATAAGGATAGAGTTCTATATTACATTCTTCCCATGGATGCATTCCACCTTCTACTTGGAAGGACATGGCAATTTGATAGGCAAGCCATGCATGATGGAACCAAGAATGTATACTCATTCAAGAAATATGGAGTAACTTTCAAAATTTAGTCCCTGATAGAAGAAGGAGAGGTGAATACATCAAGTCCAAGTTTTATAATGGTTGATGAGAAAGAGTTCTTGAAGACCCTAGGAGAAGGAGAAGGAGTTGGGTTTGCATTAGTGGTGAAGCCAAAGGGTGAAGTTTCTATCAAGAAAACAGAGATACCAAGTGAAGTGCAATAAGTGCTTAAAGAGTATAGAGACATTGTTAATTATGGTTAGCCTACTCCCCTACATCCTAAGAGACATGTTAGCCACAATATTGACTTCATTCCAGGAGCTACCTTACCCAAAAAAGCTTCCTATAAGATGACCCATCAACAAAATGAGGAAATAGACAAATAAATCCAAGAGTTATTAGAGCAAGGCCTAATTAGAAAGAGCATAAGACCATGTGCAGTCCCTACTATTTTAGCACCCAAGAAAGGAGGAGCTTGGAGACTTTGTACTAATTCTAGAGAAATTAATAGAATCACCATTAGGTATAGGCTCCCAATACCTAGAATATAAGACCTAATGGACTGTTTAGGGGAGGCAAAGTACTTCAGCAAGATTGACCTTAAGAGTGGATACCACCAAATCAGGATAAATGAAGGAGAGGAATGGAAGACAACCTTCAAAACTATAGAAGGTTTGTATGAATGGCTTGTAATTCCATTTGATTTATCTAATGCTCCCTCAACTTTTATGAGGCTTATGAACGAGGTATTGGCAGAATGCATTGGTAAGTTTGTTGTTGTCTACCTAGATGACATTTTAGTTTTCAAAAAAACTGAGGAGCATATTAAGCATTTAAAAATTGTTTTCAAGAAATTGTATGATGAAAAACTAATGATCAATTTGGAGAAGTGTGACTTCATGAAGCAGGAGCTTGTATATCTCGGTTTTTTTTTGTCTCAGGGTGGCCTCAAAATGGACCAAGAAAAGGTGGATGACATTCTAAGTTGGCCTACTCTCAAGGCTGCAATTGAGGTGAGAAGTATTCATGGTTTATCTCAGTATTACAGAAAGTTTATTAGACATTTCAATGGGATTTGTGCACCTATGTTAGACACCATTAGAGGTGGGATGAAGACAAAGTTTCAATGGACACCACAAGCTGAGAAAGGGTTTGAAACACTCAAGGAGAAGATAGAAGAGTTGCCTGCTCTATTTCTTCCAAGCTTTAATAGGATTTTTACAATTGAATGTGATGCAAGTAATGTGGCCATTGGGGTTGTCATAATCCAAGAAGGAAGACTAGTAGCTTTCCATAGTGATAAGCTAAATGATGCAAAGAATAAGTAGTCTTCTTATGACTTAGAGTTGTATTCTCTAGTACAAGCACTAAAGAAGTGGAGGCACCACTTTCTTCCAAAGGAGTTCATAGTATATATTGATAACCAAGCTCTCAGATTCCTTAACTCTCAAGACAAACTCAACAGAAAACACAAGAAGTGGGTGGAGTACCTACAAGCCTACACTTTTAATATCAAGCATAAAAAGGGAGTAAAAAATAAGGTTGCTAATGCATTGAGTAGAAGGTTGCTCACAGTCCAAGAAGTTCAGCTACAAAGAATTGGTACTGATGGCTTCAAAGACCTATATGCTGAAGATGAAGATTTTGCCCAAATCTACAAGGTATGCAAGGAGTTTAAAAACAACTTTCATGGTGAGTTTTCAGAATATACTTTGAAGAATGATTTATTGTTTAAAGGAGGTCAGATTTGTGTTCCTAGAGGGTTTATGAGGGAAAATTTGTTTCAAGAAAAAAATAATGGGGCACTTATTGGTCATTTTGGAGTCAACAAAACTCAAGAGCTAGTCACTAGGTTCTATTTTTGGCCTAGAATGAATAGAGATGTTAGACAATATGTTGAGAGTTGTGTAGTATGCCAAAAAGAAAGGGCACATCTTCTAATGCAGGTCTTTATCATCCACTTCCAATCCCAACCAGACCATGGGAATGCATAAGAATGGATTTTGTAGTTGGTTTTCCAAGAACAAGATAAGGATATGACAATATTTATGTTGTTGTGGACAGATTTAGCAAGATGACACATTTTATACCTTGCAAGACTATTCACGATGCTTGTAACATTGCTCAATTGTTTTTAAGTGGAGTGGTGAGGATCCATGGACTCCCACTTAGTATTGTTTCAGATAGGGACACCAAATTCATGAGCCATTTTTGGACGACCTTATGGCAAAGGCTATTTACTAACTTGTCTTTTGGATCTGTCTATCATCCATAGACAAATGGCCAAACATAGGTGTTCAATAGGAGCTTTGATAACTTGCTAAGATGCCTCACAAAGGAGTATGGTCAAGCATGGGACAAACTCATTGGACAAGCTGAATATGCATACAATGATACAATGAATAGATCAACTGGTAAGAGTCCCTTTGAAATAGTGTATGGCTTTCACCCAAGATGGATTTTTGAACTTAGAGAATTGAAGGATGGAATGCATGGTAGTGGATATGCTGAGGACTTTTCTCATTCCATGAGAGAATTCCATGAAAGTGTGAGAAATAACTAGACTGAAAATGCTGAAAAGGTGAAGAAAAAGGTGGATGCAACAAAGAGGGATGTTCAGTTTTAGATTGGAGACTTTTTGATGGTACACTTGAACAAACATAGGCCTCAAAAATGTGTTCCTAACAAGATACAGATGAAGAGGCTGGGTCCATGCAAGATACTTGAAAAATATGGCAACAATGCATACAAGGTGGAGCTTCCTGAAGACATTGGGCTGCCACTAGTTTTTAACATTGTAGATATGGTAGCATACAAAGGACCCGTTCAAGATTCTAATCAGAACCTTCAAGAGGTAGTACAAGAGGTAAAAGATCTGAACTTAAACCCTACTCCATCTATGATAGTTGAAAAGATACTAGACTCAAGAGTATACAAGAAGAATAGGAACAAAGACTATATGGAGCACCTTGTCAAATGGTATGAAAAAGAAGATTATGATGCTACTTGGATCAAAGAAACAAAGGTCAAAAGGTTGGGCATTGATTCAAACATGCTCAATCCAAGGATGGATTAACCTTTCTTTTGTTTGGGGGAGTATGGTGTAGGAGCACACCTAGCTCAACCCCTTAGTTTTCTTATTGTTTGATTTTGGCATGTACTTATTCTAGCCAAGTCAGGAGAGTTTGTGTGGACCTTAAAAGGTAATTGTTTCTTTGTTTCCCTAAGATGGATATGACTAGGTCAATCCATGACTAGATAGTTGCTTAGGAGTTGTCTTGTGTGTTCTCTTGCCAATGTTGTAGAGATGAGTCCTAGAGTGGAAAGGGGACTTGAATAGATTAGGCTATGTTTTAGATTAATTTGAGGATGGTCATATGCCATATTTAAACATTTGGAGAACAAACCTCAAAGGTTGGAGTGATATAACTGAATTTGTCATTTTCTTGCTAAAGTTGTCAACTTGGCCAAAAAGTGCTAAAATGGGAAAATATGGAAGAATGATGGCCAAGAGGCCAAATAATGCTTATAAATCATTAATATTCCTTAAGAAACACACCAAAAAGATCGCAATTCCTACTTGGTAGGAAAAAGCCAAAAGGCAAAACAAAAGAAAAAAAGTTGCCATGACAACTTTTGAAGATTGCATGACAATTTTCAAGAATGTATTGCAGACCGAGTTGGGTGAGGAAATGATGAATTTAACACCTCAATCCATGAAGTAAGATTACTTATGAAGTGGAAAACCTACTCAAAACCATGAGAAATCACTTGTAACAATTGAAAGAAGATTGAATGAACGAGTTTTAATGGTGTATCGACAAACACTCATAGTTTTTTTAATGTTTTTATTTGCATACATGTGAAAATGGAAGGAAGATCTCATTTTGATGATTTATCCTTGTTCTTATGATTAAAATAATTCTTTTCTCTTCACACTAGGGATGGATTAGAGGTCATGCTAACCATGTTATGAAGGATTTCCTTATTGGCTATTGTAATTGCCATAGTTTTGCAGATACTATTTTATGCATGCATGAAGGGTGTAATGAACTAGAATCTATGTTTTAGTGATCTTTTCGTATTATTAATGATCTTGAAATTATTTTTAATTTAGGTTACAAGTTTAGAGGAGGTCATTTTCTTATGTTTTGAAGATTTTTTTGTTGTGTCAATCTGTTGTCCCAGTTTGACAGTCCTCTTGTTGTTTTTGGTTGCATGTAAGGGTTAATAGATTAAGTTCATGATATAACCTTGGAATCTTATTGAGAATGAATATGTAGACATTTTTAATTTACAAGTCAAGTAAGGAAGAAGCCATTTTGTTCAGTTTTGAAAATCATTTGTGTTTAGGTAGTCTGCTGCCACTATAGGGGCATTTCATGAAGATGTGTTTTCCACTCCCTTTACCACCATAGAAACTTTATGGGTTTTTGGATTTTGGGAGTGGAATTTATGTATGATATGTGTGAAGGAGGAGGGGCCCTAGAAACAAGTTTTATCATTTTTACAATGATGCCCTAGGCGCGTTGATAGCACCCGGCTAGGCAACATTAGAGCTTGTGAGCGAGATACAGTGGGTTGAATGTATTGGAGGCTTAAATACAAGTTTGGATTCAATTAGAGGGATGTGTGAAGAGAAAAAATACAGAAGGAGGAGTTCCCAAGTCAGGATTTGGTATGGTTTTTGAGAGACCCTAGAAGGGACTGTCTAAATCAATTTGAAACCCTCAATTTTAGGCCAAAATTGACTTTCCAATGTATAGACAATTTGAAGAGTTGAAACCTTCAAAATATTGGAGATCTACCAAAAGGGTACTTAGATATCAAATCTATTTATCACCCTGTTAAAGAGATTGTTGAGCTAGAAGGTGAAAACCTTGTTTGGAGGGCTAATTCTAGTATCCCTATTTGGTGCAAAGTGGACAGTTTTGTAAGATTGGGTCACTAAACTCATTTGGATAGGAGTCAGAAGGATGAATGAGATGAAAAAAAATCCAAACACATCGCTCATTCCTCATGAAGAAAGAAAGACCCATGTTGGGTGGAAATGCAAGTTTGACAACAAGCTAGAGCCCTTGGTTTGACAAGCAAATTCATTGGTGTAACTAGGTAGGGCAGTTGGAAGATAGGATTGTGATCCTATAGAGTGTAGGGTATCCAAGTGAACTGTAATAGGCTAGGAGAAAGCCCAATAAAGTCCTTATATACAGTCAGAATATAAGAGCAACCCTATCCCCCGTTACATCAGTAACTAATGAGGAGCAAATTCACAAATTTAAGCAATGAAGAATCCAATAATGCTCCTAAGCTCTCATCAAATCTCCAATCACGTGATTTCTCCTTCTCCCTGATAGAACAAACTCCAAAATGGCTTTCAATACAAGGATATAAAAAACCAAGCAATTAGGTTTTCCAAAAGTAAAGCCTAAAAGGAATATTAATTATCTAATTAATAATTAAAAGAAATTCTTTATTTTCAATTTTCACTTAAAGCATGCACAACTCAAATTTATAATATGAAAGCAAAGTCATAATTGAAAGTGCATGAGAATATATTTTAATTAAATAAATCAATTAATCATGCAACTTAAAGTAATATTCAATAATTCAATTTTGTACAATTAATTACAATTAATTGAATTTAATATTTATTAAATCTCAATTATTTAAATCAAGACTTAATAATTAAATCAATTAATTAAATGCAGACATTTAATTAATATTTAATTATTAAATAGCCATATTGTGAATATATCAATGTTTTAACCTTCTTAAAGGTGCAATTATTAACATTAATATATACCATAATTATTCATTAAATAAATCAAGCCAAAAGCATCATTAATCCATCTAAAATCCATCTAAATAGTAAAACAACTGAAACAGACCACAAACACACACACAAATAGGCTCACGAATCCACATCACTTGATGGATTCAAATAGCTTAGTCAATCATATTCTTGTCCTTTTATAGGACAAAAACGGGTTTAGGGTATGGATTTGGACCTGAATATTATCTCCCCTCTCTTACTATTGAGATACTAAGATAGGGCACGCTCATTCCTACCAATTCAGGGAAGACGTAGCCCAATACCTACAAACCTGTCATCACAGAGATGAACATACATGCATATATAATATAAAAAACAATGGTTGAGACCAGTTTATCATTTGGATCTCACTGAAGCAAGTAACTATGACTTTGTCTCATACCATACTAACCACATCAAATAGTAATGTAAAACATAACAATGATCCATGTGCATACAGATATAGGGTCAGTATTGTTAGAAAACTATAATCAAAATGACATCATAACATATACATAACCAACATGAAATAATCATAAATCATATGCAAATAGATGATATAATACAAATAAACAATGAATCAATAGCATAATGAAAAGTAATACATAATTATCCTTAAAATCACCTGAAATAACTAACACATACATACAAAGGTCTAAAAGAGTTCGAAAACTGAAACAGAAAGGCAGATTAAGGGGTAGGTATTACATGATTCACTCCCTTTTCTCAGTTGTGTGTGTGCTTATTAAGGCCAAATAATTGGTATCATAGCTAGTGTCCTCTTTGGGAAGATTTACCGCTTGAGGATATCTGGGATGTCAACCTTTAAGAAGGATAGTCAAAAATTTGAAGGAACAAATTATACTATTTTTAGCTAACAGATTTGTCCCTTTGCCTTAATTGAATGAAATTAAATTTACCGATTCTATATAACCCAATTGGGAAGAAATATATAACAGTTGGGATTTGTCTTGATGATCATAGCCCTCTACATGTAGGTGCAACTCCGTCTATGATAATTTTCAATTAGCTCTTGAACAACTAAATCAAGAAAATTGAATGAATAATACTTTTAACCTAAAAGTATCAAAGGCATAGGCATTCATACATAACCATGACATGAACCCAATCAATATAACTTAAAATGAAAGAAAAAATATCCAATAGACTGATCTACGTGATGCAAAGAGAATAATTTACTAAAACACAACTTGAATTACTCCCATGGCTCAAAGCAAAACATAATTGTATCACAATCACAAATGAACCCCAACTGAAGTTACATTCATGTACTCAAAATGAACACATTCAAAGTTGCGATATATATATATATATATATATATATATATATTCAGATTAATCACCAGATCAAAAAAAATGCTTTAAACTATAAAGTTCTTCAAGTATCTACAAATTATGAAAATAGCTTACTAACTACATGAGTATCAAAAATTTGGCCAACCCTTACTGAGTCATAATAAGCCATATAAATAGCCCGTAAGCATAACTACTTTTGAGATAAGTTTTAAAACTAACTCCACCATGGAGTAAAAAAAGTAAAAGCCTTGAGTTCATGAAGATCAGAAAACAAAGTAACTGATGATGATCGATAATTGCGCATTTTATTTTTTCCAAACCTTATTCTCCTTTTATACCATTGCAATCTTATCCTTATGCATTTTGAAGTGATCAAGGAAAATAACCAGCATGGATTCATCCTTAGCTATTTGAGAGAAATCTTCTAATTGCTTGAATCCTTTCTCTGAAATCTTTATTCATATCTTTTGATCTCTGCACAGTTTTCCCGTCCTCTTTAAACAATTGGACCTCAATATACTTAAGATCATTGCACATTACCCCAACCACAACACTGAGCTCTTTTAAGATCTTGGAAGACTCTTCCATTCCTTGCTTTATAATTGAGTTCCTCCATTATAAGTGTTCTTGTGATACAAAGAGGATTTCATCATCTAACCCTAGGACATATCTCTCAGGTAGGAATTTCATTATGCCATACCTCTAGATGTCTTCTATTTGAGTCATTACTATAGTTCACTAGGCTTTCTCTTCGTCCCACTTAGCCATCTCTGCCTCCAAGCTATCTTTTGCAGTACATAGTAGCTTTTTCATAGGTTTGGCTTAGAGCATCAATATACTTTGTTCCTCTATTGACCACCAAATCTAACCAACCTGCATAAGCCTCAATGATTGACCTATTGCATTAGATATGATCCTTCATTTGTTGACTGTTAGGCGATTTAGGATAAAATGACAGGGAAAGCTGAGGTGCAGGCAAGATATCAAGATTATGAATAGAGTGGATATACTCTTCCATTTTCCTAAGAGCCAACTTCATCTCTTTCTTCTCTTTCTCATCCTTCTAGGTCCTTGTGATTATCTTCTTCATGGAAGATTCTAGATGTTTGACATCTGCAGCCCGAGTGTCCTTTCCAAGGTCCACTCTCTCAATTTTTAAATCTTCAGCTGTCACTTCATCATAATTATTTTCCATTTTGGGTATTTCTATTTCTGCAAACCACCGTCCTATTCTAGCATCCGTATCAACCATTGCTTCAGTTTTGGGCTTCTTGGTTTTAACCTCCTTTCCCAGGAACTTGCTTACCATGTCACTTTCTGGTAGTGAAATAATAACTACACTTTTCTTTCTTCTAATAGAGGAATGAAGTCAATCATGTGTACTAACTGTGTTCCATGTCAATGCTCAGAGTGTGATCAACAGAGAGTACACCTTTTGAATATCCTCCTGACCCAAAATTGCCAGTATCAAGAATATCAAATACTTGGTCTTTTATAGTTGTGTGAACATCTTTAGGACTAGAATCCAAATCCACCACTTCCTCGGTAACAAGGGATTTCTTTATTCTTTTTCTCCTCATGCGTGTGACTCTTGGAGAGGTGGGAGCTATAACTGCTAATTTTTCTTTCTTCAATGTGTTCTTTCAAAGTTGTACTATACCTGCAAGATCAATATTAATAGGGAGATTAGGAGAAAAATTCTTATTCTAGGGAAGCAGAGCATTTTGAGGTTCTACACAGGTTTCATCTTCAGTTACTCATAATTTTCCCAATCTTTTCTCTCATAACCGTCTCTCCATTCTCTATATCACATTGAATGTTATCTTCCTCCTTCCTACCCCAATCCAACTTAGGTATAGGTTCTTCCTATACTCTGTTCAATAATTCTAAATCTAACACCTCCTCTCCATCTTCTTCATCAACACCCTTGATATCAATCATAAGCCACATACTAATAATCTGTTTCAATGTGAAACAAGACCATAGTATTTTCCATACCTTGAACTCATCCTCGCAATCCTCCCACAATATTCCAGCTGGAACATATGACTAAGATTGTCTTTCATTCCTAGGAAGGATTTTTCAAATCTTTTACTATCAAATTCGGGACAAGCCACATAAGTTTTAAAGTTAAATATTTTAATCTCTGTCACCAAATTCAAAGCATCAGAACTATTTTTACAACAATATTTTCCGAGCTCAACAAGAAACATTATCCCTGAAATATTCTTCCCTTTCAAGCTTTTGCTAATGAGTGCCAATTGTCTAGATATCTCTATAAGTACTAGATTATCCAATACGTACCTAGGAAACCTTAAGGGTTTACCTTTAAATCCTCCTACTCTTATATATGTGAACCTGTGGAAATGTATAAAATAACTACCATAGGTATTAACCAATTGGACCACTTCTTCAAAAAGCCTCTTTCTTAAGTTTCCTTGCAGCTCAAAGACTATTCGAGCCAAAACCACATCATTTACTCTATTGAAATTCTCTGAATACCTCTGTAATTACAAGAGAGGGTAATAATCATAGATTTTCATTCCTGGGACCCAAGGTTCATTTGTTAATCTAGTCCATACCCTTGGTATAGACTAAAAAATAGAAAGGGAAGGAGGACATGTAAAAGCCTTTCATTTTGGAAAAAATTGATAAGCTTTCCTCTAATATTTCTGCAATCAGCTCACCCCAATCTAGAAATTTATGTCCATTCAAAAATACCTGAATGTATAAAAACATCTAGTCTTCCCAATAAAAATTTTGTTGATTCCCTTTAACCCTATTCAACAAAATTACCAAATCTCTAATCTCTAGAATGAAATATTCTCGGGTGAGGGGACTGGGGACTCGAGAACCACCCTTTTTGGTATTCAACAGCCAACTTCTGGAAATTACACTTCTATACTCATTTTTAGAGAAGAATGAATACATTGTTCCTATAGTCCATGCTTTGTACAGATCCTTATCAAGGATTCTGATGGCGCTCATAACAGTTACTTTGTCTATTCTCACCATTACTTCTCCAGAAATAGTAGGGATACATTTTTCATTTCTATCATACCTATTCATACATTCCAAAGTTAGCTCAAGGCAAGGGGCCACAATGGAAAATGTTGCTGCTTCTATCAAACCACTTCGGTTTATCATATCTACCATTGAGCCTTCTTTAGGATCTTTAAACCTCTCTAGAATTTATTCTATAGTTGGGAGATACAAACCTTTTATAAGTAAAATGAAGTATAAAGTATAATATAGGCCTTTTATAGTTACTTGAAGAATGTTCATATCTCCGACTTCTAATGAGAAGAAATCATTTGAGATTAATACCAAAGCATATGAAGCCTTGAAGAGTGCCTTATCAAATGATGAGTATACAAAGATTTTAGGATTCGAGACTACACATGAAGTATGGGAAAGTTAGAAACATTATATGAAGGAGACAAGTTTGTGAAGCAAGCGAAGCTACAAAGCCTAAAAGGAAAATATGAAAGATTGAGGATGAGAAAAGATGGGAACATTACTACCTATGTGAATAAGATCACTAAACTTTTTTTGTGGAATAAGATGCACTGGTGGAAGATTGGATGAAGAGGAGATTGTTTCTAAAATCTTGAGATCCTTGCCTCTTTCTTGCAATCATAAATTTGCTTCTATTGAAGAAATCAAAACTATTTCTACTATTACAAGAGATACATTGGTTGGTAAGTTATCTTCTTTTGAAATGAGTGAATTTGGAGATAGATTTCCTAATGTTAAATCTGCATTTAAAACTACTATTTCTAAAGATAAGAAAAGATATGACCCTGGTGAAAGTTCATCTAAGCTTGGTAGATATGATAAGGAATGGGAACAAATTGAGAAAGAAGAAAGAGAGATTGAAGGAATTGAAGCCCTATTTACAAAGAAGATACCTAAGGGATCTGATAAGTATGAAGGAAATTTTCCTTTGAAGTATTTTTCATGTAATAAGATTGGTCACATTGCTTCTAGATGTCCTAAAAAAGAGCCTAAGTATAAGGATAAGAATTTTAAACATAAATATAAGAAGAAATGTTACCATGCTTTCTATGAAGGAACAATAGATGATGAATCTGAGAAAAGTGAAGAAGAAATTGTGTTCATTACTATCAAAGATGAGAATCCTAATGAAGAAAAAACCTTAGTTTTGCATGTGGATAAGAAACATGATTGGGTTAGTCATAGTGGATGTTCACATCACATGAAAAAAGACAAAATAAAATTTATGAAGCTTGAAGACTATGATGGTGGACTTGTTAGATTTGGTAACAATGCACCTTGTTTGATCAAAGTGAAAGAATCAAGTACACTTGATGGAAAAATTAATAGTGATGATGTATTACTCTGGTATGGTCATATTTCTACTGTGAAATATTTTAGAATCTTTGGAAGAAAATTTTACATTAAGAGAGATGAAGATTTAGGAAAGTTTGATCCTAGAAGTGATGAAGGAATATTTATTGGTTATTCTACAAATAGAAAATCATACAAATGTTACAATCATAGATTGAGAAAGACAATTGAGAGTAATAATGTGAAAGTGGACGCAAGTTTTCAAAAACTAGTTAGATCTTGTAGTTATGAATCATATGAAGAAGAAGAAAGTTAGATTGTACAAGCACAAAATCAAAATCAAAATCATAATAGATCTGTAGAATAGAATAAAGAATTTTGAAATGAGGAAGAGTTGGAAATACAAGAGTCAAATACAAATACAAATCCGAAGACTCTAAGGTATGTAAAGCTGAATCATTCAGAGAATCGGATTATTGGTGATAGAAATAAAAGTGTTCAAACTAGAGGAAGAATTGTTGACGAAGCATGAAAAGATGAAAGTTGGTTCAAGGCTATGAAAGAATAATTGGAACAAATTAAAAGAATAAGACATAGATTATTGTTCCTAGACCTGTGGACAAGAATGTAATTGATACTAAATGGGTATTCAAAAAAAAATTAATGAGGATGGTGAAGTGATTACTTGAACAAAGCCAGACTTGTTTGTAAAGGATATTCTTTGATGGAAGGTATTGATTTTGAGGAGACCTTTTCTCCTGTTGCTAGAATTGAAGGTGTTAGAATTTTTCTTGCATATGCTACTTACAAAAAATTCAAAGTATATTAAATGGATGTTAAGTCTACATTCTTGAATGGAGAGTTGGAAGAAGAAGTCTACATTGACAAACCAAATGGTTTTTCCTTGACTAATAAAGATGACATGGTTTTCCGATTGAATAAATCTTTATAAGGACTGAAGAAAGATCCTAGAGCCTAGTATGGGAGGTTAGATAAGTATTTATTGAAAATTGGTTTCAATAAAAGTACTATTGAAATTAATTTGTACTTCAAAATTGTTGATGATAATATTTTGATTGTTGAAGTCTTTTTGGATCATATAATTTTTGGTGGAAATGATAAGATAAGTAAATAATTTTCTGATGAGATGAAAAAGGAATTTGAGATGTATGTGATAGGTGAGATGATATTCTCTCTTGGATGACAAATTGCAAAAATAGATAAGGGTATTTTTATTTCTCCGTCTAAGTATGTGAAAGAATTATTGAAGAAATTTGGTATGGATGATTCAAAACCTGTTGGTACTCCTATGATTATTGGCTGTAAATTGACAAAGACTTATGATGCACCTAATGCAAATCAAACAAGATACGGATCAATGATTGGTGGACTGTTAGACTTGACACAAACTAGACCATACATTATGAATGTTGTTTCCATTGTTGCTATATTTCAAGTAGAATTGAAGGAATCTCATGTTGCTGCTATGAAAAGGATATTCAAATACTTAAAGGGAAAATCTGATTATGGTTTATAGTATGGTAAGGATGATGATTTCACATTGAGTGCATATATTGATGTAGATTGTACAGGTAATGTGGATGAATAAAAGAGAACTAGTGATGGAGCATTCTTATTAGGTAAGAGATTAGTTTCATGGTCAAGTAAGAAACAAAATTGTATATCACAATCTACTGCTAAAGCTAAGTATGTTTCTACTGCTACTAATTGTACACAAGTGGCATGGATGAAACAAATGCTAAAAGATATCAAAATATGTATTAATGAGCCTATCGCTATATATTGTGATAATTAAAGTGATATCAATATTTAAAATAATCTTGTGTTGCATTCAAATAAAAAGTATATTTAAAATCAAATATCATTTCTTGAGAGACAAAGTCAGTGAGAAAGAAATCATATTGGAATATATATCTACTAAAGAGAATATTGCAGATATATTCATGAAGCCCTTGCCAAATGATACTTTAGAGTATCTCTGAGGTAAGCTTGGGGTGATTTCCCCTCTTGATCAGAGCTAGAGATGCATTGAGATGGATTAGTCTAGTGTTCTTACAGAGCTTTCATTCTTTTGGGTTGATGTTTTGGTGGTTTCTCCTTAGAGGGAGTAGTGTTTGGTAAATATTTCATGAGATGTGTCATTCATATTTTTGGCCTCTATGACTTAGTGCATACATGTGTCTTTTTCATTGATGTCAAAGGGGGAGAAATATTCATGTGAAAAATAAGCGAGATTTGAGGAGAGATATTCTATATGAGGCTATGAGAGAGAGATTGTAAAACAAAAATGACATATTGTGGAAATCGCTGATATTGTTTCTTTGTGCATTGATTGAATTTTTCACATAATATGTTGCCATCAATGCCAAAGGGGGATATTTTTGGATATTGATGAGTTGTTCAGATTGTGCATATATATACCAACATTAGTGTTTTTTCATTGATGTCAACATATTTCTACTATTAAAGAAAATGTTACCGGTACGTTCAACGAAGTTGAATTTCTTGGTACAGATACTACACAAAAGATCTACAGTTGCAATCATACAATTGTGTTATGAGATGTCTATAGTTGATACACGCTAATTCATAGATGTTAGAATGATGATTTGTGAGAGTTATGATTGATTTATCAGATACTAATACTTTCATTTTTCAGGAAGTGACAAAGTTTCATTTTTTGGTTCGGTATGGATCGGTGTTGAAATGTTTTTGGTTGCTAACTTCGTAGTGAGTTTGGGATGTGTATATGTGTCCTCAACTCAAATAATTCATTATTTGGATACTGGCAAGCTATTTTTCTTGAAGATTAGAGTTTGTGGACATTATTGTTGATGAATAGTGTAGAAATGCATTTAGATATTGAGTTCATGTCAATGCAAAGTTTGCTGAGGTATTTCATGTTGCTTGCTGATGTTTCTTGATCGTGTTGTTGGTTCGCATTGGTCAAGGTGATCAGTTTGCATGATTCTAATGTAACATGTTGATGTTTTTAATTTGGTCTTAGCCAACCTGATGATGTAACATACTGTGAAGGTTTAGAGCATGATTTGTGGATCTAGATCATGTTTGATGTTATTGATATGGGTCATTACAATGTCCTGGCTGACATTCATTGGATCACATTATGGAATAAATTTTTATTTATTAATTGTTGGCAATTAGGTCCCTGGTCGTCCTAGTTGAGATGAGTTGATGGATTACATTTGTAGATTTAATCATTTGAAGTTGTGAGTGTGTGTATAGAATGGATAAATAATGTATATGATTATGTATGAAGAGGTAAGACTAGAATCTAAAATAAGTCAGAGATCTATGCACTTCATTGGAACTATTATGGCATAATAGATACTATCAGTCAGTTCATGTGTTTGGACTATAATTCCTCTTTGATCTATGATCGGTTGATGCTGTAAGGAAGTGAGCCTTGTTGTTATTCTATTTGAGTAGTGAGCTCTGCTGGTACTACAATTTGGTGAATATTTTTCATTTTGTTCTTGTGTCATATCAGGGCAGTAGTGATTAGTCTTTTCTTTAAAGTTTTCTCGCGTAGTATTTTTTTTACAACCTAAGGAGTCATTCCCATTCGCCATGAAGGGTTTGTTTTATTTGGTTATCTTGTTGTGTCAAGTTTTCAAAATCTCATTAGTACACTTTGTCTTTATTTTTGAGATAGGAGGGTTTCATCTAGCATGTTTCTTGTTTGTCATTAGGTCTCAAGTCTAATGAGAAACTTACATTTTAACCCGCGAGCTAGTGAGTGTTTATTTTTATGTCATAAATTTGAGTTGTCACTAGCGCAAGTTTCTGAGCAGTTATTAATGTTAACCTGTGACTTTGCAAGTAGCATGTTGGTGATTAATAATTTAAGTTGTCTCCAGCTTGCGCGGTTATGAGGGGTTAAGTGTTAAAATATGGATAATTAGCGAGAGGATTCTACGTGAAGGTTTTTTAAATGCTATGGTGATAAAGGTAAAAAATTTAGTTAGTCACTATCTCTCAGGTTCTCATGGTGGTAACATAAAAGGTTGGAGAGCTAGGGACTCATTGCCACTTGGCCAAATCAATAAGTCTCTAGTTTTATATGGGTTATAAAGGTAACTTAAAATACTGGAGAGTTGGAGACTAAACAATTTGCAATCACTTATCACGAGGTCACGAGGGCACGAGGGTTTAAAATGGTCAAAAATAATAGTTAGACAATTGGAAAGTGAATGCCACAAATAATATTTAAAGCTAAGTTTTAGGTCATCTCTACCTCTCGGGTTGTAATGATAGCTTCTTTTAAGATTGGAGAGTTAGCAAGTACTCTCCATGTGGTAAAAATTTTTGATGAAAGGTTATCGCCAGCTCGCGATGGTCAATATATATATAAGATACAATGCTGGAGACATGGTGATAAGTAGTTTTGGGCTAATGGTCACTGGATCACGGGAGGTAAGAGTCCTAACATTTTCATTAGAGAGTTAGTGATAGGTGTTTTGGTGAACTTTCTTGCTAGATCACTAGGTTCTAAAACCTTAACAATTTTAAGTAGAGAGCACAAGATTGGACCATTAGCGTCTTGTCACTAGATCTTGAGTTATTATAAAGGGAAGTCATTTGGGCCAAGAATTAGAGACAATGCGCCAAATATTTGAGTGATTTTTCTGAAATATTGCTAAGATATAACATGGGAATGAGGGGTTGAACAAATCAGGAATTCCCATGTGGATTTTTTCATACCTTTCACTGATAATTTCAAAAGGGCATATTTTCAAATTTCACATTCATGCCAACAATAGCTCCAGTTAATTCACATGGCTATGTTGCAGGGATTTTTTCAAGAATGTGTGATATTAATGATTAAGATGAAAACTACTGATCTTGAGCTCAAGAATTTACATAAAGCATGATTGTATTGAGAATTTTCACACAACTGCAGATTTTCTCTTAGAGTCCTAGTGTGAATGTGAAAGGTGTTTGAAGCTATCATAATTGTGAGATAGCACTGGTTCTGAAGTGCATCAATTCATATGTCAAGTTTATTGTGCTTCCCGATAGTTGTGAACATGAGAAAGGATACAACCAGTGGTGGTTCCAAGGGTACATCTAGTGGTGGTTCTAAGGTGATGGAAAAGAAAGTGAAGAAGTATTCAAAGGAATTCATAGACCTCTTATCAGGAATGTCAAAAAACTTGTCTACAAATGAATATGCATGGAAAGATGGGTGTGATCAATGTAGAAATCCTGAAACCCCAAATACCTTTGGGACTTTCCTTTTTGATTATTTAGGGAATAACAAAGTTAAGGGCATTCCAATGTCAAATCCATGGGACTTGAAGATGGAAAAGATGTTTGTTCCTGATGTGTACATGGATGTGGACTTAGTAAGAGAATTGGTGAAGGAATATTGTTCTACAACTAGGGTTATCAAAAGAAAGAACAAGTCAGCCCTACTAAGTATAAATATAATGAGTTTTATGGAAGCATTTCATATATCTGGTGTCACTTCTACAAAGATGAATTTAGAGAAAGAAAAGAGAAATTATGAGGCCCACAAAATAGTGATAAAGCAACATGCTATCCCTAGGTACATTCCTAGGGTTAATAGAAAATTGATTACAGTTCTTGCTGATGTGAATGTGCATTATGATTTAAGAAATTTTCACTTCTATTTACAATGCACGGTATATGGGTTATGCAAAGTGTTGGGTCTTGATGGAGAGGACACAGTCCCTACTGATTTTTTAATAATGGCCATGAATATACAACATCCAGAAGTAAACACTGACTATGACTATGTAGGATACATGGTCAATCAAATTCAGGAAGCCCTGATTGAAATATAAAAGGACGGTAGTATTGTTTCTTTCAAGAATTATTCCATATCGATGCACCTAATGCTATATTTTAATAGGGACCGGATGGACAAAGAACTTATTTTTCACAAGGAAGACCTTGGTGTATCATCTCTAGTACAAAGGTGGACTCAGGTGTGGGATAGCACTACTTATCTTTCTTCTTTTCTATTATTTGAAAATTGGATTGCGTTGCCTATTTTAGAGATGTAAGGAATAAAAAAAGGAGAGATTAGTGATTGGGTTAAGAACAATTTTGAGAACTAAACACTTTGTGCCGAATTGGCCTATTTCACATAACTGGGGGGATTTCTACTTTTTGATAATTTTACCATTATAAGGGTATATGGGTGTCCACAACCTTCACATATTCTACCTCAGTTTGTAACTCCTAGGATTTCTTACATGTTGTTTATTTGGCAACTAATTCTTGTGGATAAAGAATTCCAAGAGCCACATAGAAAAGGTACTTTTCTTCTTAGGCTATGGGCTGTTAATGATCTCAATATTGGGAGAAAGGCCTTTGAGAAAATGAATGTTTATTTGAATCAATATAGGATGGTCACTATTACACCCAAATTTTATGATCAAGAAGGTTTTATAAAGGTGGCAATAAAATTAATGACCTCTTGGGCCAAAATTGTAGATCATGAACCCTTAGACAATGAATATGTTGTAATAAATTTGATGGATAAGAGTATTGTCCAAGAGAGAAGGGGAAAATGGAGCAATTTGATGAGGGTTGAGACTCAATTTAGAGAGATGGATCCAAATTTCTTAGGTTTATATCCTGAAGAGTCCTATTTTAAGAGGATTGAAAGCATGTTGATTTCTTTTGAGGTCCTGATGGCAAATAGGTTAGAAGATGTCTTCTCTTCTCAAAGTAAAAGGTCTTTGGAAAAACAAGAGGATTTTTTGGAAAGTGGATATGAATTTCAATCCACTAAGGAGCCACTTGCAAAGAGGCAGAAGGTTGAGAAATCTTTGTCAATATTGAAAAAAGATCCTGCGAAGGCAGCTGTTTCTGAGAAGGGGAAATATTTTCATCAGATTAGAGAAAAAATCAGAGAGGAGGGACCTCAAGAAGAGACAAGAGAGACAAATTTGCCTCTTGATTTTCCAATAGATGAAAGAATAATGATGTCAATTAATTTCTTGTATGATGATGATTTGTTAAAAAAAATGAGTTCAAGAGTTTTTTTATTGAAATTAAAGCAGAATGAGTTGAGAACTAATATGGATATGGGAGAGAGAGAGAAAGTGAAAAGAATGAACAAATTGTTAAAGTTATCCAAGAATATGACCTTGATAGTGAATAGATAATAGTGGAACAAGAAAGATTGCTTGTAAAAAATAGTGGAATGTTTTTGTTACCCAATTGCGATCTCCAATCCACATTAATTATTGATCAGATAAGGAGGAAACCAGACCCACTGTCAAGGTTTGAGTTTCAGATTGGTGACATAATAAGAGGATCAAAATTTGATCCAAAGTTCAAGACATTGGCAATTCGGTCATTGGCCCCATCTACTAAGAAGCCTCATATGATAAATATTCAGGAAGAGAAAAGAGATGATATAATGATATAGAATCTGTAGAATACAGGGGATACTAAAATTGCTTCATTCATGACACATGTTTCTTTTATGAATTTTCCTAAAGCAGAGGATATGTCACACAGATACACAGAGACTTACCAACAATTAATCTCTATTGCAAAGAAATATCATGAAGAGGTGATAATGAAGAATGAAGCTATGGAAGAGAAGATAAGAGAGTTGAAAGAGAAGTCTAAAATTGCTGAAAATAAAGCTATGGTTGATGTAGAGATTGGAGTTCAGGAAGACTTAATCCCATTTTCTACAGATTTGCAAACTCTAGTTGTAGAAAAGGTCAAACTAGAAGATTATGCAGAAACAATTGAGAAGCTTGAGGAAACAAAAAATATGGGAGAAATCACTACTTTAATGGAAGTATTGCAACATAGGGTTGATATCCTAAAAGGTAAAATGGTTATAGTTCATCACCTATATATTTTTTTGAAGAGCGCTAGAAATGTCTCTACTGATACTTTAGTACTTTTGGAGTTTTTGTATAATGAGTGGGCTAGAAGGAATGTGCTAATGGAGAAGTTGGACACTACCATATAGTACATGGATGATTTTCTTGATAAGGTAAATAAAACTAAGGGAATACCTAGGCCTTTTATGGACATAAAAAATAAATGAAGTATCCATAACCAAAGCTTTGAAAAAGATCTAAATACCTTTTATCTGCCGATTTTGTGAATTTCTGCTTCGATCAAACACTCAACACACTTTCTTCTTTGCTTCTTTTGCTATAATATATGTTATCCTTAGGCTCTATTCTTTAAATGGTGTTTAAAAAAGTTCTTTTGATTAAACCTTATACTTCCTTGTGTAAAGAAATGACACAGTTCCCAATAAACTCATATCTGCACATAATCCAGTCGATTAACAATTTGGCGATCACATGATATAGACTATAAAGAAATGAAATCTCAGATATGTGTTCAACAACATCTCCACATACTCTCACTAATCTCACCAGAGCTTACTCCTCATAATCAGGGGTTAGATAGATTTATGATGTTTCTTTCCAATGCTCCCCCTAAGGACACGCTTGGCCATCTAGGTTGATGTAGCATTGTTAGCACCAAGTGAAGGCTCAGTAGGATCTACTGACTATCCCTGAACCAATACCTCACTTGTTTCTTTTACCTTACATACCTTACCACTATTTTCATCTTCTACTTTTCTGAAATGACTCTTGAATTCATTCATGTATTCTGCAAGACTCTTTCCAGTATCACCAATATTCTTCTTTATAACCATAGGCGGTGGTCCTCTTTTGTTATTAGTTCCATTGTACCTATAAAACTTTGCTATATGTCCTGGATTGTTACAATTGTAGCATGTAGGAGGTGGTCTATTCTGATTAACCTACAACTTACAATACCTTGCGATGCACCCAAAGTTATTGCATTTGTAACATGTGATCTTAGTTGTTGTTTCTTCCCTAATGTAATCTTGCTTGATTCTAGATTGATCAGGTTCCCTGCATTCTGCTTTCTTTTGTCTATATGCATGACAATTGTTGCAATAGCCATCAAAGGATTTGTAAGGAATTTTACTTCTACATTCTCTCTTCATCTGTCCAATTTTGTTGCATCCAAAGAATCTACCTCTGAAAGGTTGGAACTATTATTTAGGTTTTTCAATAATAGGTTCTTCATCATCAGTCTTTGCTTCAGATTTTTTCCCAAGTCTTTGAACATTCAGCTTCATTGAAGCCAACTCCAGTCATGTCTCCTTTAGGTTTCTATCTATCTCTCTGCTCATGAATCTTATCACTACTCATATGAAGTTTTTCAATGTGTTTCTTAGCTTCAACAAGTTCTCCTTTTATGATCTGATTAGATTTCTCTAATTCCAGATATTTCTTCTTGTAGTGATCAAGTTTAGTATGTGAATATTAGCACCTTTTAAAGTTTCTTCAATTTTGTTTCTAGCATCCTTTTCTCATTGAATTTATTTAGCCATCTGAAGGGAATTAGTTTCATGATCAAGCTTCAAATCATCTTTCTCTTGTTCAAGCTGTTTTATCTGACTTGATGTGTCATTGTTAGAATCCTCTTTTATCTTATCCATAAGATCTTGTCTCTGATTTCTATAAATTTCAAGTTGTTCTTTTAGTTTCTTGATGAATCCCTCTACTCTTCTCAATTTGAATTTCAAGTCACCATTTTCTTATCTAGCTTTATCTAGGTATTCAAGTGTTGCTTCAAAGTTTTCTTCCAAACTTTCAGAATCCATCATGATCTCCCTTAAGCTGTTAGGCTTTCTCTCCAAGGGACAAAAGCTCTGATACCAATTGTTAGGATTAAGTAATACTGAGAGGGGGTGAATCAATATTACAACACTTTAAACATGAACTTAGTAAATTCCAACTTAACTAGATAATTGCATAAATCAAAAGAATATAAACACAAAACACACAACTCATAACACCATGAATTTGTTGTCGAGGAAACCCTGGCCAAGGGAAACCACCAGTGGGGATGGTACCCACAAATATACACTAAGAGTATACTTTCCATGTTAGGAGACCTAGCCCTATTAGGAGTTGATTATTACATTAGTATATTTCCTTGTTAGAGGAATACAAAACCCTATTAAATCTATACGGAGCACACTGCTCATACAATCAGAAATGAGATTATATTACAATGCTTTATCAAGAATGAACAATACAAGCATCTGTTATGCTTAGGTAGTTCTATTTGTAGTTTGCATTACCATCTGATTGATTTTGATAATATAATGCATCCATCCAACTATTCGCATCCATACCAATCTATCACACATCCATCACATATTTCATCACTTCTCAAAATCTCTTCCTATATATACATTGTTACATATCTAGTTGGCTTCCAATTACATCATAAAATAGAATTAATACTTATACAAAAAGTAATTACCAAGTCATAAACCATATACCATCAAAACATAGGTAATCCATAATCTAAATCCAGCATAGCACGTTTGGACTTCACATTATACTCCCTCAATCATCACAACTGTTCATCTATCATGTATCACTGTTACTCTGTCTTCACATGTTTTCATCATACTGTAACTTACTATGTTCAACACCAAAACATAAGAGACCTTAACATAAGGTGATATACATCCAAAAATAGATTCTCCTAAGCTCGCATGTCTTTATTTTTCATATACTATCTGTGTGCATAAATGTTGTCACACTTCTATGAATCATTCCATTCAAGGTTGCTCAAGAATGAGGCCTCAAATATCGATCCATAGCTCTCTAGTCATGGATGTGTAAAAATGTAAAATGAAGG
>MU224934.1:1351681-1368588 GCA_018584345.1 Thuja plicata | reverse complement strand
TTAATTAAAAGGGAGGTTAAATCTTTTAATTAAATAAGAGGAATTTTATTTAATTAAAAGAGATATTAAATCTTTTAATTAAATAAGAGGAATTTTAAAAAGGGAGATTAAATCTTTTAATTAAATATGAGGAATTTTATTCAATTAAAAAGAAAATTAATTCTTTTAATTAAATAAAAATGGTCAAACCTTAGGAAATATTGAAATAATTGAATCAATTACAATTTGATCAAGGAAATTGATTTGAATTGAAAATATTCCAAAGCATTGATTCAGAAATTTGATAAATTTATAAAATAATAAATGGGGCCCAAAGTCTAGGCGACCATTTTAGGGTGCATACACTATCTTCACTGAATAAAACTGTACCCTTGTACCTTGTAACTCAGCTTCCTAAACTTAGTCATTTTGTAATCCTTAACTCCAAAACTTTGTATGACACCAAGCGACCATCCATAACAGACGTGTTTCCATAAATACCATCCCTCAAGTATTCTAGAACACTCTTGAATGAACCACTTGCAAACAATACATAGGATATTGCTTATCTTAATGATTGCTATTCTCTCTCACCTAAATATTCAAATGAAAAATGATATACAAGATCTCTTTATGTAAGGTCGGAATAATGGAATGGTGTGTACTAAGAGGGGAAGGGTGAATCAGGTGCCTTAAATTTTTTTATCTATTAACCTTTAATCCTTTAGTAATCAATTCCTTGCATTACCGACCATATGTGCTATTCTATCTTTATGCATGTAATATCAACTCATAAACTTAATTGCATGTAAACATTCATAGTAACATTCATGAAATGTAATGACACATGAAACAAGATTTGGTAATGTAGAAAACCCCTGTTAGAAGGTAAAACTGCAGTGGGGATGAAACCCACAAAGCTTCACTATCTGTAGAATGGAAGGTGTCAGTTAAGGCTTACAAGTTTGATCACTTCTGATGATCTTACCCTATTAGGAGTAACATGTTTAGACTGGTTAAGGTCTACTCTGTTAAGATATTTAGCAACACTATTTATTGTGCACTCGGTTAACAGATTTATAAAAGGATTGTTAAATCCACCTTCTTAAAGGATTTCGTCTATTTGCTACACTTGTTAGAATGTAGTAAAAAATACTTATTGACCTGATAAAATGAAATCCCGGATTGCTGAGTACAGATCCTTTAAATTTTACAATATGATGTATCACCTATAGTGGTTGATTAATACCTCTGTTCTTCTTGGTAGCCTTGAATCTTTTTCTTTATAACTAATTTCATCTTTTTTTGTCCTTCTGCATGAAACTATGTATTTGGTCCATAGATGTCCATTGTAGCTACAATCATCATCAAATCCTTTTAGTTCTGATTGATTACACATCTATTTATATAATGAATTGACCTAAATAGGTTTCACACTTAATTATGAAAAATCTATGATCAAAAGTTTACAACTTGACCTTGATCTCCTAGTTTGCATGTTTTCAATCAGTTAGACTGATTAAAACAATTACATTTTCTTTACTTGTCCCTCAATAAATGGTTTTAAAGATAAGATTTAAATCTAAATATAAAACTTAAGTGTTTTATCTGACGTGTAACTCAGATCCACATTTCTCAGAATTAAAGCTGTCTCTCGGTAGACTGGTGCTCGGGTTGCTCTATAGTCTTTCCTCAGTGACGTCTCTGTAGACATTCTTCTTCTTGGTTTTCTCTATAGACTGTCTGTTGGTGTTCGCTGTGAACTTGTATGTTGGGTTCCTCTATGAACTTGTCTGTCAGGTTCCTCTATGAACTTGTCTGTTGGGTTCCTCTGTGAACTTGTTTGTCAGTTTACACTATTGGCTGCTCTATTGATGATAGTGCACTTAGCATTGTCGGTGACCTCTGTGAACTGCTATGTCGGGTTGCACTATAAACCTGTCTTTCGGTGATCATGTTAACGACGGTTCAAAAATGGTTTCCTTTGTATATACTAATGGAAAAATATGATCATCAATCTCCCCCTTTGACATTAGTATCAAAAATTGATATGTGCAAAACTAAAATGTTTAGTATATACACCATGTGTTTACTTTGTCAATATGACTCCCCCTATGTGCATGCCTCAGTATAGTATATGTACTTGTATATACACTTTCCTTTATACATATATTTCCCCCTTTCACCTTATCATATCAATTCCCCCTTTTTTATAGTAATGACAAAGGTGTCATACTTACAATTTGTCAAAAATGTGAGAATGTGATTTTTGAATGTCCTCTATTTGATTTTCTCATTGTTCTTTGATGTGTTCCAGGGTCATGATTTCCAATGTGATTCTTGCATGCATATCATATATGCTTTCTGTTATAGACATTTTTGGGGTGGCAATCAATTGTCTTGCCAAAGTCATATGTTGTTGCAGTAATGTGAGATTTGGTAGTAGTAGATCCTGGAGTTTGGTTACCTCATCTCTGAATTTGGATTCTACCTCTTGAATCTCAAGTCTCAACCTTTTTTCTTCCATAATATTGTCATAATGCTACTTGAATGCATTGTCATTGGTTGTGAGACCTTGTGCACTAGCATTAAGATCTGCATCTATATTTGCAATCTTTTCACTACTCTCCTTAGTGAATTTCTCTATGGTGCATAACTTTTGATCTAAGGTTATAACTTCTAAAATAATTGGTTCCAATGTATTCACCAGTTCAGATAGTTTTACCTTGTTCTCTGCCACTTCTTGGCTGATTTTCTCTGTTAGCTTGTATTGGTATTTCTTCTCTGCATGTTCTTTTATTGCCTTCTCCGCATCTACATTCTGTGATGTGATGGATTCGGTAAGAACTATTAATTGATCAAGTATAGGATCATTTTGATCAATGTCGATATTAGGTACAATCTGTAATAGGATATCCTTTGTAGTTTCTATGTTTCCTTGGTCTCCTTTTTGAGTTTATCTTGGATAGCTTTCCTTTTACAAAGTTTTTCATACTTTGTAAGTTACTCTAGATCCAATATTCTAGGATCACAGTCTGGTATTTCAATGATCTCATCCAAGGTGACTGGATTTTTATTCTTCTTCTTTTTCTTTGCAATTGTGGTGGATGAAGTTGTATGTAGTACCATAGAAAGATCCTTTTCTTGGTCTGATGTACTTGGTGAAGGCTTTGGGGGTGTTGTGCCTTTTACCTGCTTCTTAGTATTTACCTATTGGTTGGTAGTGGACGTCTCCACATAAACCTTAGCTTTATCTGTATCTTCTCCTTTGGTATCCATTGGTGTGGCATCACCTTTTTCTTCACTTGCATCTTTTTTCTCTCCATTTGTTGCTTTCTGCTCATCATTTGTGCTTTTTTGCTCCTCTTCACCTTTATCCTCGAGTATGCTTGCATCATGGTCGAGTGACTTCTCCTTTTCTGAGATGATATTGATAGCTTGTATCAATAATGATATTTTTCCTAGTATATTAACCAATGCAACATCCATTGTTGTGTCATGTTCCTTGGTTTACTCGGTGACACCAATGACATCTTCATCTGCCTTTACCTCATCTGTAGGATCACCAGTGATATCTATTATTGTCACATATTGGATTGTGACATCTTTTGTCTCCTTTAATAACTGCAAAATTTGAGGTACATCATCCATGGCCTTGCTTGCATGTGTTTCCAATTCAACTAGATTGGCATCCTCAATGTCATTTATTAAGATGTGTTCAGGGATCACTGTTGCCTCTTTCTCTTCATTGCAAGGCTTCTTGGTAAGTGCTAATACTATCTTAGAGCTTGTATCCTCTTTAGGTACATTGAGTATTTTTCTCCAAGCATCATCACTTTCCTTTTCAAGCTCTATTAAGCTTCCCTTTAGTACTTTGTAGGCTGTCAATTTTGCTGAGAACTTCTTTGAGTGCATCTTCATCATTTCATCAATTTCATCCATCTTTGACTCAGGTGGCATAATTGAAACTAGGGATCTTTCCCTTATTTGTCTTTCAAAATTCAATGCAAATGTCCACCTTGCTGTTAACCTGTCTAGAAGTTCTTGTGGCATCATCTTATCAAACTATATAGGTAAATATTTGAATACACACATTGTCTTGATGATGGCTTCTTCTATCTTATTCTCATCCTTGGGAGATAAGGTTAGCCATTACCTAATCTTAGGATCATATATGCTACTTGTCTTGACTATTAATGCAACAATCTCATCAATTGTCATAGGAAATTTGTGCTTTTTAGGTTGTTCATCTTGTTTAGTGTCTTCCTTATCTTCCTTGCTTCAGATTAATCTCCTTCTCCTCTTTGGTTCTAATTTTTTCCCAATTTGAGGCTTTCTTTTATAAGTCCTCGCTTGTCCTTTCTTAACCAGCGGTGAGTCTTCTTTTGTAGTTTGACTCCTTGTTCTTGATGCATCAGTTGTCCTTGGTTTTTTTGGGGATGGTGCATCTGACTCTATTAATTTAGAATCACTTACTTGTTCACCTTCACCGATGGGTGACTGTCCCTCAATGTCATCTTTTTGTTTTGTTTCTTCTTCATTAACCGACAACTTCTTTTCAAGTGTCTTTACCATTTTGGTCTTCTTTCTGTCGATCTTCTTTACTACTAGGTCTATTTTGATTCTGGCCTTAGCTTCATCATAGGTGCCAAATCTTGGTAATGATTTGTCCATTGGTTCATTCAATAATACTTCAATAGCATTTGTGGATTGATTTATGTTTATCTCATAGTCAAGTGGTGCTAACCATGTTGTCCTTAGTACAACTGGTTTGATCAAATTTGTATTGATGTCCACCATGAAACAAATATCATCTTTATATTGATCCACTAGTTGTTCTGGTATCTTCATCCTTTTCTGCATCCTGTCCTTGAATCCGTTGAAATATTCATCCATGACTGATGTAAAATTGTCCCCTAGTGACTAAATGAATTCACTAATTTTTGTTGTCACTAGTCGGGTAGTGTCACAATTGACAGATGGTAAAAAGTCTTGAAAGTAGAAGAATATACACATGAGGAGTGAACCGAAATTACATGAATTAGATTTTTCTAATCTAATGGTCCTCATGTTCTCCTCTAGTTGCTTCAGTAGAAGCTCAGATAGATCCAATTGTAGACCCTTCTTTACAATCTTGTGTGTAGTGTCAACTGCTCCGCATGCAATGTTGTACAGTCTGCTAGCTTGGAATACCTTGTATCCCAGCACACATGCACCAAATTTTAGTTATGGATCGGTGATGGAATTTACCTTCAATCCTCTGCCATCCCATACTGCACCTTTCATCTTTTCTATGTCAGGTTGAGGAGGATGTTTGAGTGATTTTTCCTTGTTGGTTACTGGATAACTGGTCACTGTGTGTATTACATCCTTGGTAATCAGTTTTGGCTCGTCTAGACACATTTTTTGGTCATGTATTCGGCTAAGAACTATCTTGATCCACCCGGTCTTGAATTCCTTCGGGAACATTAGGGCATTTGTTAGCCCTTTCACCTCAATATGTTTATGTTCATCTTTGATGTTTCTGTCTATGCAAAGCTTCTTGTAAACTTCCTCAACTTCCAAATCTCCAATTTCTGCAACTTTGCAGTGTATATAGGCTTGGACATCCCCAATTAGCAAAACCCTAGGTGGTATGCTTGAAAATTCTCCAACGTCGTTGGGTTGTGAAGCTACCTCTGGACAAAATTTGTACTTAAGCTCTTCACATGTAGTGTTCTTGATTAGGTTGACCTTTTTATCTTTGGCATTCTTGATCTTGGAAACGCGAGATGTGGTTGCCATTGTTTATGGAAATTAGGGATTTTCTCATAAACAAACTATGAGATCGGTGAGTCTTAGATACTTACTTGATCTGTTGTAGATGTCATGGATCTGTCTGAATACTATGAATATGCTTGTTAGTTGCTTCTGCAATCTAGTCGTTGTTCTTCACTCTGCTCTTCTATTCGCTCTGCTCTTCATTGTTAATCACTTTGTGAACGAATGAGCTCTTTGTCATCTTTTTATAGACGATGCCCTAAGTGGTGCATTTAATGCTTTTCCCACTTCTCATTGTTTGGAGACGAAGTCACTCGGGGGACATGCTAACTTCATTCTCGGTGAGAATGCGATGCTCGGGGTAAGTGTCAATTCAATTGACCTTTCACATGTTTACCGACGGAGCTCGGTATGTAGCAAAGACTAATTTGTATTTACATGATTACCAACGATGCTCGGTTTACATCAACAAATTAGCTTTTGTATGTTCACCGAAGATTCTCGGTATGTATTAACCGACGAGATAGAATTCACAAATTCATAACAAGTAATACCATAGTGCATCTTTATTCATGCTAGTTTGGCATTTTATCAATGTATAATGGAACTGATGTAAAATATAACTTGGTATAGTGTAGTTCCATACTTACTTGTTCTTCTTAGGTGGGGGTGGTGATATCACCAGATCCATTGGATAAGGTATCACCAATTTTATTTCTTAGTCTAGCATCATCTGTGTTTTTGTATTTCCTCCACATTTTGTTTCTCATTCTTCTGATATCTTCAATGGTATTGTCAGTGGCTAAAGTGCTTGTCTTTGTCACTCGGTCTCTGCAGTCCTTTCTTAGATGACCGACCCTATGATAGTGTAAGCATGCCATTCCGGGGTTAGTCCAACTTCTAGACCTTCTTATCCATTTTATCATGCAATTTACAGCTATGTGTCCATATCTACCACATGCCGTGCAATTTGTCCATGTGTTGTAATCCCAAACATATGAGTTACCGACTCTTTTCGGTTGATAAGTATTTTCTTATTCTTTTGGCTTCCATGCTTTCTTTTTCTTCTTCCTGCATTCAAGAGATGTGTGCCCATGCATTTTGCAAGTATGACAATGTTTTTCCATGCAGGTTTCCTTCTTAGGTTGTTTCACCTTATATCTACATTCATGTGCTTTGTGTCCTTTCTTGTTATAGTTATCACAATTTCCTATGAATGTAGATGTAGATTTAGGAATACCTTTAATTTTTCTTCTGCAAACATTTGATGTGTGGCCTAGTTTTCCACAGTGATTGCATGACAACTTCCTTGGTCTTGGATTTGTGTAGACATCTTTTGGATCAGCTTGGTATGATGATTCTCCATGCTCGGTATACCCTAGACTGGTATTGTTGTTGACTCTTCTTTGTCCATCTAGAAAATCATCCATTCTTTTTGTGCTTTCTTCATCTCTCTTAATCATATCATTGTGCTATTGCTAAATCCTTACTTCATGCTTCAGTCTTTCATTTTCTTCTCTTAGCTCACCAATAGCTTCCAATTTTCCATTGAGTTCTATGTTCACTCGATTTTCCTCCTGACTCATAAGAACAATTTGATTGGTGATCTCATGATGATGTTCAATAAGTCTTTGTATTTCTGATTCTCTCTCTTGTAGCTTTTCGATGATCTTCCTCCTGTCATCAATAACTAGTGTTCTTTCTTTCTCATCTTTTCTAGCATTATTCATAACCTCAATCATTCTTACCATCTGTGTCTCTTGACCGATTTGCACTGATTTCACTTGTCCAGTCAGATGTTGATTGATTTCATTCAGAATTGTAATGCTTCCTTCTGATGTATCTGATGTATTGCTAGATGTAGATCCTGTTGACTCAAACAAATTAGGTATCTCTTCTTCATGATAGTCTATTTCATTACAGCGAGATGCCATAACATTTCTTTCATCCAGTAGCTCTCTCATCTTGATTCTAGCTTCTTTGTATTGCTCATAGAATATCTGTATCTGCAACTTCTGATTCTCAATATTCTTGTCTAGCTTATACCTTTCCATTGTATGATATTTTCTCTCAAGTGATTTAAAATTTTCCAAATAAGAGATCTAGCTCTGATACCAATTTTTGGAATAATGGAATGGTGTGTACTGAGAGGGGAGGGGTGAATCAGTACCCTTAAATTTTTTTATCTATTAACCTTTAATACTTTAGTAATCAATTCCTTGCATTACCGATCATATGTGCTATTCTATCTTTATGCATGTAATATCAACTCATAAACTTAATTGCATGTAAACATTCATGAAATATAATGACACATGACACAAGATTTGGTAACGCAGAAAACCCCTATTAGAAGGTAAAAACTGTGATGGGGATGAAACCCACAAAGATTCATTATCTGCAGAATGGAAGGTGTCGATTAAGGCTTACAAGTTTGACCACTTATGATGATGTTACCCTGTTAGGAGTAACATGTTTAGACTGGTTAATGTCTACTCTGTTAAGAGATCTAGCAACACTGTTAAGTGTGCACTCGGTTAAGAGATTTACAAAAGGATTGTTAAATCCAGCTTCTTAAAGGATTTCTTCTATTTTCTACACTTGTTAGAATGTAGTAAAAAATACTTATTGACCTGATAAAATGCAATCCTGAATTGCTAAGTATAGATCCTTTAAAGTTTACAATATGATGTATCACCTATAGTGATTGATTAATACCTTTGTTCTGCCCGGTAGCCTTGAATCTTGTTCTTTATAACCGATTTCATCTTTTGTTGTCCTTCTACATGAAACTTTGTATCTGATCCATAGATGTCTGTTGTGGCTACAATCATCATCACATCCTTTTAGTTCTGATTGATTACACATTTATTTGTACAATGAATTGACCTAAATAGGTTTCACGCTTAACTATGAAAACTCTATGATCAAAGGTTTACAACTTGACCTTGATCTCATAGTTTGCATGTTTTCTATCAGTTGGACTGATTAAAACAAGTACATTTGCTTTACTTGTCCCTAAAGAAATGGTTTTAAAGATAAGCTTTAAATCTAAATATAAAACTTAAGTGTTTTATCTGACGTGTAACTTAGATCCACATTTCTCAGAATTAAAGCTGTCTCTCGGTAGACTGGTGCTCGGGTTGCTCTGTAGTCTTTCCTCAGTGATGTCTCTGTAGACATTCTGCTTCTCAGTTTTCTCTGTAGACTGTCTGTCGGTGTTCATTGTGAACTTATCTGTCGGGTTCCTCTGTGAACTTGTCTTTCGGGTTCCTCTGTGAACTTTTCTGTCAGGTTCCTCTGTGAACTTGTCTGTCGGTTTACACTGTTGACTTCTCTGTCGGTGATAGTGCACTTAGCATTGTCGGTGACCTCTGTGAACTGTTGTGTCAGGTTGCACTATAAACCTGTCTTTCGGTGATAATGTTACCAACGGTTCAAAAACTATTTTCTTTGTATACTAATGAAAAAATATGATCATCAAATGATGCTTTTGTGGAAAGAAAATATTTTTGTACTTATTTTCATGTTACCTAGTATGAATCTAATTTTGATAAAGGAACTTAGGATATGTTGAGCTATTAAAATGTTTAAATTATGATGATGCAAAGAAAATGAAATGTTAATAATGCATACTAGGAATTAGGGATCATTAAATGTTTCATAGGAAAATGAATGACTACGTTAAAGGTTAACTTTCTTAGATGAATTTTAATATGTAAAACAAGAAGATAAAACCATCTTTTGTTTTATTTGAAAGTCACGTGATTTGATAGTAAGCTTAATTAGATGTATTGAATGAGTATCTTATGGTTAAGATTTACTTGGTGCACTAAAATGAATCTAGAGTAATTTAGTTTAGGAATATCTCACTAATGGATTGGTTCATGTTGTTAAGAAACAACGTTAGGGAACCTGTGGAGGACATAGGTTGAGTTAGATCTTAAATGACACTTTATGTTGTTAAGAGAAATGATATTCATGTTTGTGAATTAGGTAAACATTGTAAAGTATTTTCATGTTGGTTGTTTAAAAAAAATTACTTGCAACTTTAGTGGTTAGAAGCTTTGTCCTTCCGAGCTCCCTGATGGGGAGTTACATTGCAAATAAATGTTTTTAAATATTTGTAGAAAGTTGTAATAAAAAAATCATAATTAATTGTTAAATTATCTTAGAAACAACAAGTTTTAAAAATTCATAAGTTTTAAGATTTTCTTAGAAAACATAAACCATCCTTTAGGGTTTAAAGATAGTCTCCATATAGAGAGACATAAATAAGGAAGAATTTGTTGAATAGAACACCAATCTCTATTGAACCTTTGGTTTTCCAAATACTTCCCACCCAAGATCTGAAGCTATCCATCCACATTAGACATAGCCATTTCTCCTAAAATTTCCTCATGAGAGGATTCACCAACTTGGTAGTCGATCTATTAATGACATTGTTTAGAATTTTGAGTTATTAGGAGGAAGAATAGTGCTAGGAGAAGAAACCCCTGAGGTTCTTCAACATGTTCTCATAGGTGAAACCCCAATTTTTTTTCCGTAAAGGATCAATAGAAAGTAAGTTTCAATTACAAAACTGCTCTAGAGTGGTGTGATGTTGAAGTAGGTTTATTTTAATGCATAAATGTAAGTGTTCTTTGAATGCGTGAATGTTTATTGGATACTCAAATGAATGTAATTGAATGTTTGTAAATACGAGTATTTAGCAATAAATCATGCAAATGTATGTTTAACTAGCTCTAAGAAGGGAATGATGAGAAAGGCTTGGCCATTTTTTTGAATTGGAATTTTAAAACATCAAAGATTGAATGTATGGATGCGAGACTAATTTTGCATGCATGTGATTGATCTATAATATTTTGAGAGCAACCCAAATAGAATTTTGTCTTTACATTTACAATGCATGTAAGAAATTGCAATTCTAAAATTATGATAAAAAATATATATATAAATATATATATTGAAAAAAAAAAGTAAAAATTAGTGCATGAAAAAGCATAATAAATATTTAAATACACATAAAATATAGACACAAGATGTGAAAATATATATGAATAGACAAATAAAGAGGAAAAAAAGGATCCAACTTCACAAAAAGACATATTTTTTTTTTTTAATATATAACCATATCAAACCATTCTCTCCCCCATAACACACAACCAAATAGAAAATGCCACATCACACATGCAACTTAAACTTATTCGTTTGGAATAAATGTTGTGTTCAATCAAAGCAAAAAGAAAAAGCGAAAAAACAAGAAATTCAAGAATGAGAAGAACAAGAGCCAAAACAAATCGCATGAACTTTATCGTTGTCGACTGGAGGGGCCCCTAAGTGCTTTACATTCCTCTCCACAGACCTGCTTTACACACATATATATACGCCGATAGCTACGTAAAGTAAATAAAGAGCAGAGCAAATATTCTTCCCACTCCATTCAAGGCATCCAGACGAAATGCCACAATCAGATTTTGGCGAAATGAAGCTTCTCCTTCAGTTGGATCGTGGATTACAGTAAGAGGTAGGTTCAATCGACATTTACCTTCCTTCCTCTTTAAAGACCCGCAGATGACCGATTTAGGACTGAGATTGTGTAGTTCATAGAAAATCGAGATCCAGAAATGTTTGATTCATGAAATTCATTAGGTTTTACTGATTGTATTTGCTTGATGCTGTAAAAGATGAGGGCAAGATTATATCGAAATAAATTTGGCGGGATCATAAAAATCCAGTTATTTATACACCTTTGAATCCCCTGCTCCGATCCTGATCACTTCAATCCTTAATGCTAGGCCAGAGAAATCTGAAATCTTACTGGCTTCCGACCTAAATATTTGAAGAGAAGTGAGGCAGGGCGGAGAGGAATGGGGGGATGTGTAAGCAATGCAGGAGACATAAAGCTTCAGAAAGCAGACGGGAAAATGTTACGGCTTGAACCTCCTCTGTATGCGAAAGACATAATTTGGGGTGATGAATACAGAAACTATGGGATTTTCGATGCCAGATCTGTGAGGCGTCTGGGCCTTCTCTTAGCACGCCCTCTGCCTCCCCATGCCAAGCTTCGCCCCTCTCGTCTTTATTATCTGGTTCCCCTGCCTCTTTCTTTCACTAATATGCCCCCATCCCAAAAGCTTAAATCGCATTCTCTGCGACAAAGGGGAGGATCAGGAAAGGGGGAAATGTCGATATCAGTGAAATCGCGAACCAAGGCGGAAGATTCAGCTTCTTTCATTTCCCAGCCCCAAGTTGAGGGAAATATAAACGCAGGGCTTCTTGAAAATGTTGCGACCCCATTGTTGATCCAGTCGAACACTTCCACAAAAGGCGGGCAAATTTCCAGCGCTTCAGGATGGAAGCCTAGTCTCTACACAATAGCTGAGCTCTACAGTGTATGATCTGACCTCACAAATTCTCTGTGTAACATTTTTTTTCTGAATTTTGGTCGTTTGATTCGCTGCATTGAATTCTAAGCATGACTTGTTTAGCTAATTGGCTTTTGGATTTGAATTACAGGATGGTTGATCTACACGCTGTGTTACTGCTTCGAGTTTAGATGCGAGGAATACAAAATTATGTGCCTGCTGTTTAAGCTCTTTCCTATTCAATTCTAGGCTTACCGGGCTGGGTGTTCGCTTGAGCTTTACATCAATTATAAAACAGGAAAAATGGTGGTGGATGGTTATTAATGTCCCGACATAAACACCTGCACCAAAACATGTTTCTATCGAATGGATGGGGGAAAACTGTTACTGATCTACAGATTAAACTGGTAAAATTCTATATTTAATTGGTGTTCTTGTTTTTTTCTTCTTCTGGCAATGAATCACATAGCAATGTACTTATAAGATCAAAAATATTACATAATTGATTTTGGTATTTTTTGGGGGAAATTTCAGATCTCAAGAAAACTCAAAACGCTTGTTTTGTGGATGAATTTCCGAGTCTAGAGTTAAAACGCCTATTTTCTTTCATGGTTTGGATATGTTTGAAGTATAAGGGTGGAACTAAGTTATCTTGTTTGGCATTGAGATATAAATGGTTGCTCAATGTTTCTCATCACCTTTGTAGTTTAGGAAATAAATTTATAAAGTCCTTACTAACATCTGATGCATTACTCCCATTCATTTGTTTATACAATGCTTATCACTTACTCATATTCATATGTTTCCACACACCTAATTCATTGGCCTATTGCCCTATTTGTTTGTTTACTATACTTATAAACACATAGTTTCATTCACATTTTTTAAGACTGGTTTATGGTCATAAGGACATTATTACGATCATAGATAACTTCTTAAATTCAAATGTTAAAATTTAAATTTAGCGTAACATCTATTTATTCTTTTTCTTCTTTTGTATGACTCATTATTATGCTCTAGTGTTTAAAAACATTCAATGCATTCATGTATAGATCATAAAAGAATTAAGAAATCGTTCGCATATCATTCATATTACAACACTTGTATTGAGACACTAAATAAAACCTAGACCCTCCATGATCATTCATATTACAACACTTGTATTGGGACACTAAATAAAACCTAGACCCCCTTGAACATTCTAAGAATGTATGCTAGTTTCAAGATTGTTGTTTTCATTCACGTACATTTCTATAGGTTGACCTAGGAGAATGTATCCCCTATTAATACTATGACAACCTATTAAGCTATTTATATATTGTTATCTCTTAGATATCAAGAAAGAACTCAATAAGAGAAAATCATTCAAGCCCAAAAGTAGAGTAAAGTTATACATTATGTAGGGTTAAGTTTGGAGATAAAGATGAATTTGTGACCATAAACTTGACCCAAACTTACAAACTTGACCTCTAATACAACATGAATCTAGCATCAATTATAAGGTGTTCACTAATATAGAGGTTGTCTTTTCTAAGCATACTCTAATTTGATTTTAGAATCTTCATCACTGACACACTTTCTTTGGTCATAGATCCAAGCATCTTTCTTGTTTGGATTTACTTTTCTAAATTAATCATTACAAATTATCAAATTTACTAATCCTAGCTATCATTATTCAATCTAGATTTATGTTTGTCTATTTCTATGGCGTCTTATTGGATTAGCCTGGACTACTCCTAACGAAACTTCATTTTCCTTATATTTGTGGTGAATCCGTATGTTCCTAGATGACCTACTCTTCTTTTTATTGTTTCTTATTATCATTAGGCATTTAAGATCCATATTGTTTGATTTCATGACTTATTTTAGATCGAAAATCCATTTACCATCATCATGCTTCATTGCTCTATCTTTATTTAAGGGGTTGATGTGCTTATATATAATAAGATAGGCGTATTCACCTTGCAATTCTAATGTTTGAAATTGATTAATTAAGATTTTATTTACTTATTATTTATGAGCCCACATAGAAACGGGTGTTCCACTTATGTATTGGTTATCATATCATTCCATGTGTATACCTTTTACGATGTCTATAATGGTTTGCAAGTGAATATCTTATCATGAAAGATGTGCAAGAACATTTATGACAAAAATAACGGTGTAAGAGATATTATGATGCATAAGAGCATGATACTAAGGAGTTACATTGTTAACTAGAAACCTTAACCAACTATATGATACATCATTGATTATCTTTTGAGGTAAATTATGGGTTGAAAATGAAGAGCCCAATTTGTTGAGTAGATCATGAGAGTTTGAGAATTATGAGAATATAAGACCATCTTTGTATTTAGCATGTTGACCCATTATGGAGGGGCATTAAAATGTGGGCCCTAGATTTGGGCACCATATTCAATGTGTAGTGATGTGGGCCTATGGCTTGTGGCTTAACAATTATGGATTCATATATTGTTTCTCCTATATATGGGGAGCTTGGGTTGGAGCTATATATGTGTTGTATGATTGATTTATAGGTACAATTTTACATGTTGATGGTACAAATATAAGAGCATGTCCTTGGATATTATATTGTAGCGCTTTTTATTGATAATACAATCGGTTAATGTTTTGGAGTGTGGGATGCTTCTCTCAAAAGGATATCTCTAAATATGCGTATGTAATGATATAATTTTTTGCATATTATTTTCTATAACTATATGGTTAGTCACTTTTGCATGATCCCTTCAATGTTTTAATGTAGGAAGTGTATTTCACGCTATTTGGTAAAATTATAAACTTGTGTCACACTTTTATAAAGGAAATAAACAACACAAATTAATCTTCCATTTTAGATTGCATAAAAGTGGAATTTATATTTTGAATTTCAAAATGATATAAAATAATGAAATTCAGAACCTTTAATGATTTTTATTCCCATAATTTAAAAAAATGGTAGGATATATTTTTTATAAACTGAAGAGAAAAAATCTAAATGCTGAAAATTTATGAAAAAAGTGAGGTGGATGGGATGTCCTGAAAAAAAAAAGGAGAAACATTATTTTTTTCCAATTATTTTCCATAAATGCTAACTACAATATCTAGTGTGTAGAAAAAAATTAAATAATTTTTTTTTTCATAATTTTGTGAAGTCAAACTTCATCAGAACGTTATAGTTTTTCATGGGATGCCAAATTTTATCTATTTTTTTAATCTTTTAAAAAATAAATTATATCATTTTGGAGAGTGTTGCATCTTATATTTTTAAAAAAAATCTAATCAGCCTCATTTTTCATTACAATACTTTCTTTTTATAGATCATATTAAAACTAGTCAAAATAACTAAAAGTTCAAATATATTTTGGATTATAGATTTCAAGTTTATTTTGTAAATTAGACAAAATAATTACACACTTCCCCACAAGAATTAAGCTCTCTCTAATATTGGATGTAGAATTAGGGTATAGATTATAGACATAACTCTTAAAAGGAGGTAGGACTGAATGAATGAAGGTATTTTATTGATGTCCATGAGATCCAGTGGTCTAAGAGACCAAGATACACCAAATTAATATGTTTTCATGTTCTTTTCCATGTTGAGTAAAAAAACTACTTGTTTTGTGAAGCTCTGCCTCTTCAAAAAGCCCATTCAGGTTGTCTAACTTTAAGTCATTTTCAAACTGACTATGAATATCTTCATGTGTTGCACATCCTTTGATAAAATGTCATTCCTTTTCCACCACCCCCTTGTTGTAATAAATGCAAGTCCTTTCTTCCCATTCTTCTTTGAGTACCTTCCATATACCAGTTTCACATCTCAAATGATGAGAACTAGTCCTCAATTGTGCAATTACAATTTTAGCCTTACCCTTAATTGTAGATCTCAATTTTTTTTTATCATGCTACCACTTAGGGTCAAATTCTTTGACATAGTATATTTTTTTCCTACCTAGTTGTTTTGTCCACATGGTATTCTTAAATATTTCTAATACCCACTTTTTTATCTCCTCATTAGTGTTCGGACAATCATGTAGATTCATTTCCCAATTATTCATCCACTATCTATTTTGTTTCTTCCAAGTCTTTTTCTTATGACTTAGCTCCTCTTTAACAATTATTTTGGGTTAGCAGTGCTTATCCATCTTTTCAACCTTTTTTACATTTAATTATTTTTTCATTTATTTTCATATGTGTTATTCTCGTCATTGCTATTTATCCTTAATTAAATATTTTTATCATATAATTCAATGTAGATAAATATAAAATGGTTATATAATATTTTCTATATAGATATATAATATATTAGCATATAGATTAAGTTTACTCATGGATCCATATAAATTAAGTAAATAGATAGATATATAATAATATCTAGTAGTGTTAGTCTATATTTAGAAATTATCATACATATGTGAGAAATTTGTAGTTTGTACATCATGATTGTATTTATTCAATTTTTGTGTTTTCAATCTTGATTTGTATTATTATTTATTTATATTATACTCTTACTTTGCATTAATATGTCTTGTTGTTATACATTTTTTAATATATAATCATAAAATTTTCCGTGATTTTAATCCCTAGTTTCTTTATGCATTTATTCCCATGTCCCCCTTCTCTTCTTTATCTTTTTCTCTCCATTCTTATCCTTCATTTATGGTCTTCTTGTCACCTTCTTGTTGGAAAGTGACAATGCAAGCAATTGTTATTTTGTCATTGCTGTCAAACCTTAACTGGTGAGACTATTGTTATCTGTTTGAGTACCATATCTATTGTTGATGAAGAAGATTTAACAAGAAG
>MU224934.1:1308102-1333677 GCA_018584345.1 Thuja plicata | reverse complement strand
ATCTGAAGCATTCAAGATGTTTAAATGGTATAAGGCTATGGTAGAAAAACAAAGTGGTAAGGATCTAAAATGTTTAAGATCAGATAGAGGAGGAGAATTTATATCAGATGAATTCACTAATTTCTGTGATGAGCATGGTATAAAAAGACAGGTTTCTGCACCAAGAACACCACAACAAAATGGGATTACTGAGAGAAGGAACAAATCAATAGTTGATTGTGCAAGAACACTGATGATAGAAAAGGACATCACCCAAATATTCTAGAGGGAAGCTGTTAGCACTGCTGTTTATACACTTAACAGAGTACAGTTGAAGAAGGACACAAAGAAGACACCTTATGAGCTATGGTATGGTAAAACACCCAATGTAAGTTACTTAAAAATATTTGGTAGTCAATGTTATGTCTTAAAGGATGATAGAAATGGAAAGCTTGACACCAAAAGTGATGAAGGTATTTTTCTGTGGTATTCTACCAAGAGAAAGCTTTTAAATGTCTAATCAAGGCTTCTAACAAAATAGTTGAAAGTGCAAATGTGAAGATTGATGTATTTGCAGAAAAGAATGAGCTGGAAAGAACAAAAGAACCAGAGGAGTACAATAAGTTTTTATATTGTGAAGAACCCATATCTCTACCTGAGCAACAGTGCTCAATTCCAGAACAATAGAATGTTGCAACCGACGGTCAGAATGCTGTTACCGACGGTCAGGATAATGATCAAGATAATGTACAAGGTAATGAATATCAAGCTGATACACAAAGAGTTGTACCTATACTTGCAAGATATGTATGAAGGAACCATCTAGAGGACCAGATCATAGGAGATAAGAAAGCTGGTACAAGAACAATAAGTAATTCTTTAAACTCAAATTGCTAAATTTGTGAGTTTCAGCCAAAATCTGTCAATGTTGCACTAGATAATGAAGAATGGATAAGTGCTATGAATGATGAGATTGAGTAGATTGAGAAGAATAAAACATGGTCACTTGTGCCAAGACCAGATGACAAGAATGTCATCGGTACAAAATGGATATTCAGGAACAAGCTGAACGAGAATGGAGAATTCACAAGGAACAAAACAAGATTAGTATGCAAGGGGTATGCATAGGAAGAAGGTATAGACTATGGAGAAAACTTTGCACCCATTTCTAGGCTAGACGGAGTAAGAATACTACTTGATTATGCTGCATACAAAGGATTCAAAGTATATAAAATGGATGTCAAGTCAGCATTCCTAAATGGAATACTTGAAGAAGAGGTATACATTGAGAAACTAGAAGGGTTTGTAGATCCAGACAAGAGGGACATGGTATGTAGACTTCAAAAAGCCTTTTATGGATTAAAAAAAGCTCCCAAAGCCTGGTATGAACGACTTAATTCCTATCTAATAATTATTGGATTCATAAGGACTCGTGAAAATAGTAATCTTTATTTGAAAAAAGATATTGATGCTAACACTTTGATTGCTAAAATATTTGTTGATGACATCATATTTGGAGGCAATAATATACTATGTAAGTCATTTGCTGATGAGATGAGTAAAGAGTTTGAGATGTCTATGTTTGGAGAGATCAAGTTATTTCTTGGTCTACAGATCTTTCAACAAAGTGAAGGTATTTTCATTACACAGTCCAAATACATCAAAGAGGTCCTGAAAATATTCAAGACAAGACAACAGAGGTAAATAAAACTTTGTATAGATCAATGATAGAAAAAATCATGTATGTTGTACACACTAGACCAGATATTGCACATGCAGTAGGAATTGTTGCTATATTTTCTGCTAACCCCAGGGAATCACATATGACTGCTGTGAAAATAATCTTAAGATATCTGAAGAATGCTGAGGAATTTGGCTTATGGTATAGAAGAGAAGGCAAATTTGAACTAAAAGTGTTGACCGACGCTGATTGGGATGGAAATATTGATGACCAAAAGAGAACAACTGGAGGATAATTCTTTATGGGTGACATACTTGTCACATGGATTAGCAAGAAGAAAGGATGCATCTCTCAGTCTACTATAGAAGTAGAATATGTTGCTGCTGCTGCAAATTGCTCAAATATTGCATGGATCAAACAGTTGCTGGAAGGTATGCATATGGAGATCTCAGAACTAGTGATTATCTATTGTGATAACACCAGTGCAATAAACATTTCCAAGAATCCAGTCATGCATTCCAAGACAAAACACATTGCAATCAAGTATCATTACTTAAGAGAACAAGTTCAAGAAAAAGAGGTGATACTTGAGTATGTGCAATCAAAAGAACAATTGGCCAATATCTTCACGAAGCCACTGCCCAAGGATACATTTGAGTACCCGAGAAAGAGACTAGGGGTCATACCCTTGTCTACCAGTTAGTAAAAGACTGAAGGATGCATCAGCCTATATATTATTAGAATATCATTCATGTTGATGCAAGCAACAAGATGAAATTCAAAAGCTACATCTATATACAAAAAGGTATATATCAGAACTGAGCACCAGATCATATTGTTGTATTGCTGATGGATAAGGGAAATTCAAGGAATATATTATGGATCGTGAGAAAAGATCACTTGATATTAATGTCAGATATCTGTGAGATATTTGTTTGGCATTGTTGTCAAAGGGAGAGAATGTATTCATATTATCACAATAAATTATTCATATCAGATTACTCCAAACAAGGAGAGATCATATCCATAGGGAGAGCTGTTGACAAAAGAAAAAGACATCAAAGAACAAGAACAGTCAAAAGAGAGAAATTGACACAAGAAGAGAATGCAACACATCAGTACAAGAAACATAGAAAGCTGCAAGAATCAAATCTAACCTAACACAGAGCTTATCGGCGGTCAGACATTTTTATCGGTTATCAAAACAAACTGTTTGGTAATTTGATGAATCTCAACAATTATGTTTCATATTATACTAGAAATAGTATAGTGTGATAATATTGTATGTTACCATCAATGCCAAAGGGAGAGATTGATGACATGTAACTGATTGAATGTTTGATAATGTTAAGTTGAAGATGATGCAAGACATTAAATTAGTTAATGGTTTGTATTGTCATTGATGTCAACTTGATATCATTTGTACAATCATGTACATAATGCCAAAGACTTCAGAGAACCAATGGAACAAATATTATGCTTTCAACAATGCATAAAAGTCAAGTATTCACTAAGTGACAGACAACACCGACAGAGTGCACACCATCGGTAAAGGGAAATAAAAAGTCACAGTGATACCCTACAAGCAAAAGATAGTGTTGCCTGATGAAGAAAAATCATAGTGATACCCGATGAGTAAAATCACAGGATGCCTGATGGACAGAGATCCCGAAGCTCACTGGAGTCACATAGATGGAACTGGCAGTTATCACCTACCACTAACTGTAGAGTTGACTGACAGAACAAAGAGTTTAGAAAATGACAAAATATATAGCTGGCAGAGCTTAATGATATACTTAACTGGTTGTTTTATTTGTTTTATTCGACCAGAGTTAAGTAATTGATTTAAAGAAGATTTTTATAGTTGGCAAGAAGATAACCATGAGATAAATCAGGAGTTATAGCTTTAAATCAAATTGGCTGGATTATTTTTCACACCAAGAATCAAGAATCAAGAATTAAGGAATATCATGTCTATATAAGAGACAAGCATAATTCATTTTTTTAATCACATACACTGGAATGGGAGTGAATAGAAAGAGGATGCTAAAGAGAAACTGATAAAGGATAACTTCATACAGTCCTGATCAATCAAGTTGAAGGAGAGCTAAAGAATTCTACAGACACTGACGAACAATGAAGCATAGCATCACAGAGCAGAAAGTGTGGAGCACAAATAATTGAATTGATACATTGATCAGAGAGGTAATGTACTTAAATAGATCTGAAAATCTACAATTCAAGTTGCATTAGAAATAGGTCATTGTGTTTCAGTTTAACCATTGAAGCATCAAAGTCTCTTAACAGAGAAGGACTTAACAGTCTTCTATATATTGAGGTACATCCCAAGGAGTGCCAAAAAGGTTGATTCATGAAAGTAGCATTGAAATTGCCTAAAGCCTATTGACATTCTAAGAAGAAGGCTGATTCAAGGATGGTAGCAAGATTTGCCTAAAGCCTATTGACAGTCTAAGAAGGAGGTTAATTCAAGGATGGTAGCAAATAGATGCCCGATACTAAGTAACAACCTCTATGTATAAAATCCTCTAACAAGGTCACACCTAATAGTGTGTTTGTAACCTTTAACAGGGTTGGCTCCTAACAGGGCTCACTTCAGAAGAGTGAAAACTTGGGGTACCGGTACCAGTGGTTTTTCCCTTAACAGGGTTTCCATGTTAAAATCCATGTTTTATGTGTGTATGGTTTATTACTTTATTGTTTTACATTTCACATATGCATTTCTGGATTGATTGGTATACTCTTCATATTTACTGAGTGTCGGTAAATAGTTTTACTGCTTATTGGTAATCAAGGAGAATAAGGACAGACAAGGAACACCGACAGACAGTTAAATCATTATTAGTATTTCATGGCATGCATCTTGTAGGGACTTAATAATCTAATATGTATTTGATTGGTGGTTAGTGATTAAAGGATAAATTTTTGAGGCCACTGATTCACCCCCCCTCTCAGTTATTACTAATAATATCCATGTCATAATTTAATTCCACTTTATAAGCATTTCCACTATCAAATATTATCTATATTTTGCAAGGACCAAATTTCTTCATTTTCAATTTACCATATGTTCCAATAGGAAATATTCCTTTCTTCAAATGAGCCATTAATGCTTCACCAACTTCAAAATTTTTTATGTCTCCTTGATTTATCTGCATTATCCTTGTATTTTTTATTACTTTTCTCCAACTTCTATTTTACATCCTCATGCAATGTCTTCATAAACTCAACAAACTTTTCTGCTTCAACACTCCTTTTCTTTTCTCCATCAATGTCTCTCATGTATGATATACCTCTCGGTTGTGTGCCATGAACAATCTCAAAAGGTGTCTTTCCAGTACTTCTATTTATTGAACTATTGTATGCAACTCTGTTTGTGCCAACATCAAGTCCCGATTACTCGGTGTGTCTCCAACTAAACATCTTAACAAGTTACCCAAACTTTAGTTTACAACCTATGTTTGTCCATCAGTCTATGGATGAAATGTAGAACTATACTTCAAATCGGTGTCCAACTTCTTCCAAAGTATTTTCCAAAAATACATAACAAACTTACTATCTCAGTCAGAGATGATACTCCTTGGTAATCCATGCAAATCTAACAATCTCCTTAAATAAAAGATCTGCTATATGTACTGCATCTGATGTTTCTCTACATGGTATGAAATGTGTCATCTTAGAAAATCTATCCATGACAACAAATATGGAATCATTACCTCTTTCTTTCCTTGGTAAGCCAAGAACAAAATCCATGTTGATATCACTCCAAGGTTTCTCAAGAATAGTAATCGGTGTATACAAACCAATATTCTAACTTATTCCTTTTCCAACTTGAAAAACTCCACATCTTTTCACAAATTTTTAAACATCCTTATACAAATGAGGCCAAAAATACCTTTCCTTCAGAAAACTCAATGTTTTATCAATACCAAAATGTCCATCCAAACCACTACTATGTTTCTCCTTTATCAAATTCATTATCATTGATCCTCTTGGTATGCACAACTGAATACCTTTGAACAAAATATCTTCTTGAATTAAATAGTCTTCATACTTACCTGATTGATTTGGAATAGGTGCTCTGCACACTCTCCACTGCTCAAAAAAATCAGGATCATTTTCATACAAATGCTTCATATCATCAAAACCAAGAACTTCAATTCTCATTTCAGCCAACAAAGACCTTCTTCTACTCAATGCATCAGCAACTTGGTTAGAAACCCCACTCTTATGCTTTATCAAAAATGTGAAACTTTGTAAATACTCTACTGATTTCATATGTCTCTGATTCAACTTATTTTGACTACCCAAATATTGTAAAGCCTTATGACCAGTATACAACACAAATTCACTTGGCATCAAGTACTAATGTCTCCATTTCTTCATAGCTTGAACAATAGCATATAATTCTTGATCATAGAAAAAATATTTCCTTTTTGCATCATTCAACTTTTCACTAAACAAAGCAACAAGTTTACCTTCTTGAGTCAACACAGCTCCTATTGCACTTCCACTTGCATCACATTCAACTTGAAATACCTTATTGAAATTTGGTAAGGCTAATACAGGTAATTCAGAAACCTTCTACTTTAAAGTCTCAAAAATCTTGTCAGCTCCATGTGTCCATTTGAATTCTCTTTTATCTCCTCTCATTGTCTCAGTCATAGCATTACAAATAGAACTAAAATTTCTATAAAAAAATTTCCAATCCATGAAATGATCTTACCTCACTGACATTCTCAAGTGTAGGCCAACTAAGTATAGCTTCAACCTTCACAAGATCCATCTTCAAACCATTAGCTGAAATAAAAAAACCTAAATACACAAGTTCTTCTTTCACAAAGGAATAATTTTTCAGATTTATCAACAACTTTTCCATTTTCAATCTTTGCAATACTTGTCTTATATGCATCAAATGCTCTTTTCTAGTCTTACTTAATATCAGAATATCATCCAAGTATACAATCACACATTTATTCAAGCATTTCTTCAAAACCTCATTCATTAACCTCATAAATGTACTCGGTGCATTAGTTAAACCAAAAGGCATAACCAACCACTCATACAAACCTTCCTCTGTCTTGAAAGAAGTCTTCCACTCATCACCTTCTCTAATTTTGATCTGATGATACCCAATCTTCAAATCAATTTTGGTAAAATATCTTGCTCCACTCAAACAATCCATTATATCATCCATCCTTGGTATAGGAAACCTATACTTAACTATGATCTTATTGATTTCTCTTGAATCAGTGCACATTCACCATTATCCATTCTTCTTAGGTGCCAATACAACTGGTACTGCACATGGACTTAAACTTTCTCTGAGAAAACCCTTGTTCAACAACTCATGAACTTGTCAGTTAAGCTCTTCATTCTCAATCGGTATCAACTGATGTGGTTCCTTGTTTGGTAAACTAGATCCAGGAATTAGATCCATATAATGACTAATATCTCTCATTGGTGGAAACCATCAGGTACATTATCTAAAATGATCTCCTTGTACTTGGTAAGTAATTTATCAACCTCTGTAGGAATTTAATCTTCTATATTCTTACTTAGTTTGTTAGGAATCAAATCATAACAAATATCATCTCTTTTCAAATCCTTAACAAACTGTCTACCTTCCATCAAACAAAATTTCACAAATGTACATATCTCACTAACATATTCTTCAACCAAAGGTAACAAGATTCATTTCTTACCATCAACCAAAATAGTATATCTATTCACTCTTCCATCATGTATAGTATTTCTATCATACTGCTAAGGTTTACCCAGCAAAATATGACAAGAATCCATTGGCATAATATCACATTACACCTTATCATAATACTTTCCAATTTTAAGATTCACAAAACATTGTTCACTCACCATTAATGTATGTTCATCCTTGATCCATGAAATCTGATAGGGGTCCAGATGCTTCATCCTCTCCAACTGCAACTTTGTGACCATTTCCTCAAATGCCAAATTCTCCAAGCTTCCACTATCAATAATTACCTTCCAAACTTTGCTTGCAACTGTACATCTGGTCTTGAACAAACTTTTCTTGACAGGATCTTGCTTATCTTTCTCACTCCATAGTATCTTTCTGATCATTAGATTTCCTTCTTTCTCAGTTTCATTCGATGACTCCTCTTGTACCAAAGCATTTTTGCTGCTACTGACTTTCTTTCTTGCATGTGTACACTCAAAATACCTATGTCCTTTACCATAATTGTAACAAGTTCCTTGGAACCCTCTTCTTCTATAACCACCTCAGGAGTAATTACCTCTTCCTTGGAATGAACTTCCGCCTTTCCATTCAGTCTTCCCTTTGCCTTGATATGTGTTTGAAATTGACTTGTCTAGTTTAGATCTACTATTTTCATCATGAGATCTGTCTCTTCCTCTAGGGAATCTACCACCTCTACCTCTTTATCTTTGTTCATATATTTTGTTCAATTTATCCTCATCTTTTAGGGCAAACTGATATGCCTCTTCAATGTTCTCCATCTTTACCAAGCTGATCTCATCTTGTATAGAACTTCTTAATCCATTCAGATATCTTGCTATTATTTCCACTTCATCTTCAACATGTCTAGATCTGATGTCCAATCTATATAATTCTTCAGTATAATATTTTACTGAGCTATCTTTCTGCTTCAAACTTTGCATTCTCCTAATCAGGTTAATATGGTAATCACAAGGTAGAAACATTCCTTTCAATTTGTTTATCATCTTATTCCATACCTTTATTTTTTCTTTCCCTTTCTTCTTTCAATCCAATTGCAAATGCTCCCACAACAATGATGCATGACCTTTCAACTTTGTGCTTGCAATCTTCACTTTCTTCTCCTCTAATACATTCTCATGCTCAAAGTATTTTTCCATCTCGGTTATCCAATCTATCAATTCATTAGAATCCAATTTTCCATTATACTTAGGGGGATTAAATTGAGGTGTGGACTTCCAACTTGTCAATGTTCACAGTAATCTCTCTTCTTCCTGATCCATTACAGGTGCAGGTGCAACTTCTCCTTGCACTTCTTCCAATTCATCATCACTAACATCTTCAAGATGTCTTCCTCTGTGCTGGGCTATCTCAACAGCTTCCAATCTTGCATCCATATGTCTTAACATATCAACTAGACCTGGATCTGTATTTCCTCTCCCACGAACCATCTTGAAACCCTCAACAATTGTAGGTCAAATCAAAATCTTCTACCCCACAAAAATATCAACCAACTAGGGTTAGGGCTTACAAGAGGGAACTTAGATCTCACCTTCTCTCTAATACCAGCTGATGCAATGATGGTAGGGAGAACAGGGGCCCAAGGCACTCCTAGCTATCTAGTCCACCTTGGAGAACAATATGGAAGCAACAACACAAGAAGGAGAGAAGAAACAATAGATACTTGGCATTAATTCAACAAACTCAATACATATTGGGCTATAAGGCCTTCCTTGTTTTGGCCACATATATTTAAATTTTTACAGAGTAATCTTCATACATGCGAGGTCACATACCTTCCATCCAAATATCTTAACTCTTAATCTTCTATCTCCCACTGATACCAACTAAATACTACTAAAACTACTTATCACTACCCCTAATATAAGAACATAAACCAAATATATACAAGATTCCACCCAAAGAGGTCAGCACTTAGATCCTAAAGAAAGACCCAGATTTAGGTCCACACATATCCCAATGAGAGATCCCACATTAATTACACAACTAAAATTAAATTTAGAAGTCGGCTTGATCGGGATAAACAACTCGATAAGAAGCTAACCGAGCAACATGAACAACTCGGTAAGAAATTAACTGAGCATCAGAAGCAACTCAGTGAAATAAGCCACTGGGAATCCAACATTCACCGAGACCCATTGGTAAAGCAAGACAGAACACGTAACCAAGCAATAACATTTACCAAACACTTCACCGAGTAGCCTCCAAACAAGCTAAAGAACTAAAACAAACATATTTTTGGTTGATCAGGATTGCCAAGAACCCAAGATGATCTTGTATCAGACACCTGGGGTTAAAAGAAATGATTCCCCAAATCATATGTCAATTCCAACCTAAAATGAATCCAACTTAGATTGAGAAATCCAAGATGAGTCCTCAATCAGTCTATTCTTCCATTTTTTTCAGACACTCCATGTATTCCTTTCCTCTTGTACAACTGCCAACTCTCTGTTTCAAAATTTTTTCAACTTCCTCTATCTATTTCTTAGGATAATCACTCTGTAGTGTCACTTCTTCATGAGTTTAATGATATTATTCTCTCATCAAAATCATCTTTCATTATATATTATTCATCCTAATCCTTCACATTATTCCTAATCATCCTAATCATTCATCTTATCTTAATCATCCTAATCATCATTCACCTTTCATTATATTTTAATCATCCTAGAATCATTCACATTCTTCTTAATCATCGCTATTCATTCCTCTTATCTTAATCATCTTCATCTTAATCTTTCTATCTAAATCATCCAAATCACTTCATCATCTTCCTAATCATTCAATCAAGGTCATAATCTTCATTCTAATCACTCTTGATAATCCAATCAACATCCACTTTCTTAGTCCAATATCATCATTCATCTTTCATTCAAACTAATCACATCATCATATTCTAATCTAGTCTTCTTATCCAATTAACACCACTCTATCCAAGCCTTAATCCAATTCATCTACCCTTTCATTCAAGCCCAACCACATTATCCATTCACTTCTCTTCAAACATCCCTCACCTATCTCTTAAGTTCATTCATTTTTAAGTCCACATCTTCATCCACATTATCTTCTAATCCAAATTCAAAATCCCTCATCTAAACATCATGAATATGATTGGTTTCAAAAAATGATTGAGGACTTTCTAATGCCAAACCCCAACCCTAAAATCATACCTCTAATTCAACCAACCTGTCAATCACATCCATCCAACTCATATACACCCACACACATCATATCCAATCCCAATCCATCTCCTATTTATTATCCTTCCTCTACCTTTGACATGGTAAATCCCTCATATGATTCCTTCCATAGCCAACACAATGCCTCCAATGCATGTAACCTTGCGCAAGATATTCAAGAACTTTGAGACATTATCCTTAGCTTAAAAAATGGGGGCCAAAAGAATTATTTTCCTTTAAAGAGATATTCTCTTCCCCCTTTTCCCAAATCCATAATCCCCCTCTCCCATACAATCACAATCCTCCACCTAATCCCCCACACATTAAGCTTAATATCCAAAACCATAATCCTAGTCCTCTACATAATCTTAATCCTCCAAAGCCAACATCATCCTCATCTTGCAATAACTTTTCCATTGAGTAGATCCAAGGGCTAGTAGAGAAGTATAAATCCTCAACTTCAAATAATGTTTCACAATCTACTCAAGTCATACATCCACCACCATCCCCTCCAAACAAAGACAACCCTCAATCTCCAAAGTCTCATGAGTCCTCTATCCATTTGTCCACCCAAGTTGAAGCTTTCATCTCCTCCATAATAATACCCTCACAAGTCCAAAAATGCCAAGACCTTGCTCCAAAACATGTTAACAGGGACTCCTCTTCTCCTGTAGATCTAAGCATTCCTCCATCTTATGACACCTATACATATTATGACACCTTTCCACATGAATATCCCAACCTTCCATATCAAGATCCATTTATCTTCCTTAACCCATCTCATGATCCCATTCCTAATAAATATAAGGACATCCCTTGCATTCAATCCATTAATGATTCCCCTCCATGTCAAGAGTTAACCTCCACTTACCCCCTACTTCATGAAGATATTCCTTCTATCATATCCACTAATCCACCTTTATGTCACAACCAAATATCTTTATATCATGATTCTATCCCCTCTATGTAATTCCATGATAGTGTTATATCTTAAGATCCACTCATACCTTCCACTCCAACACCTAATATTCTCCAAAGTCAAGATAAAAGTACCCCTTCATCTCCATTACTTAATCCTAATCCATCTCAAGATCCTATTATCCCTCCCAATCCTCCAAAATTTCTCATCACATATATCCAATCCATCCATGAGCTTCATACATATAAACTCGGTTCCTCCACCTTTATCCATCATGCCTTCCTCCAAGCACTTATTTTCCTTCTAACTCTCCTCCCCGTTCACCTGGACTCGCATCATGTTTTAAAAATAAAAAGTATCCCATTGAAATAGAATTTATGAAAATATGAACTATCAAGGCAAAGGGTTATTACTCCATGAGTAAGGAGTGTTGGAGCCTATCCAAATCAAACAAAATCTAGGTTCTTACAGCCTTGGATACCAAGTTCATGATCAAGATGTTGGTATACATTCCATCCCTTCTAAGTTCAAAATCCATCCATCTAAAATAAAATTTTCTCATCCCCCATCCTCTAAATATATTTTGAGACCTTATATTCCAAACACATCCCTTCCTCATCCACATACATTTTGGGTCATTATATCCCAAAATCAAACCTTTCACCCCTTCCATCCATTTTGGGTCCTAAAATACCTCCATCCACCATATCCAAGTTAACCACTCCATCACACCAAATCCATAATAAAGATAAACAAAGGCACATATCCTTGAATTATTTCCAACATTCAACCTCCAGAATTCCATCCATAAATTCTCCAAACTATCTATCCTTAGACACCCATACCCTGGCTAACGGAAGAAAATTGGATGCCAATGATAAAATGCATAAAGTCTAACATCTTGAAAAATTCAAGGATCAACATGTACCATGTAAAAGACATGTTCAGGAAAAGAAAAATATGATCGAAAAGGCCACAAAGGCCCAAAAATAAAAATTCAGAAGTCACGTGGATTGAAAAGCTACTCATTGAAGCAATGCTATCAAAGAAAAATCAAACTTGGCATCCTAAATCTTTCTCCACTTATAAGTCCTCCAATCCTTCATCTTCCAAATCCATTTTGGGCCCTTATGCACCAAAATATAATATCCTTGGTCCATCATCTCCTTCATCTATTTTGGGTCCTTATGTCCCAAAATCCACGTTTTCTACTCCACCACTCTTCAAGGTGTGTACCAATGTTGATCTTCCCAACTTCATCATCCATTTATTCACATGTCTTTCAATCTCCCATCCATTATCCAATGATCTCCCCATCATTCCATCCCATTAATCCCATCCTATGCATAAAACCTTATCCCTCCCTACCTCCCCCAATCCATTTTATCCCCCTTCCCACCATCCTACCAACATCTATGCGCATATATAAAAAATGCCTTGGTACACACAATACAAAATTAAAAATAAATAAATAAATAAAATAAACAATTGGTCTTAGATGCTAGATGCTTGAGTCCTTCCATCATATTCCTATTACATATCCATTTTCTTCCAAATCCACTTATACATCCATTCACTTACCTTCATCCCCTTGCACTCTACACTTGGGAGAAAGCTCCATCCATACTATCTTACCAGACATATCTTCCACATCCCCTATCCACCATCCATCATCCTATCCACATAGATAATGCATTTCCCATCTTTGATCTTGACTATCCTATCCATTCCCTCCATCCACTCCATGTTCCTTCTCCATTATCCATCCTATATCCACTATCCTACATAAGTCCATCCACTTTATCTATATTTTATCTTGACATCCTATCCACATCCTCCATCTTGTATTCCTTACCCTATTTATTTCCTTCGCCTTCCATCCATAATCCTATATAATTCTATTCTCATTTCCACGTCTTTGATATTGGTTATCCTATTCATTTCCTCCATACACTATCCATTATACTTTTTGATCCATATCTTCCATATCATTATCCCCTATCCTATTCACACCCTCCATCTTATATCCCTTATTCATCCACCTTAAACTTGCATATCTCTTCTCTTAAATGAATTATTTGGACAATATAAGCCTTTATTCCCTCCATTCATATCCTTTGTACACTATCCATCCATCTCACTCATTTTATTATCCATCTTTGAATGCTTCATCCTCCCACCTCTAGTATGGGTGAATCCTTTGCAACATGTTCCTTGGATCCTACTCCAATTATTCCCCATCCTTTAGTTTTCCACTCACATCCCTTACACACCATCCTTCCATCCTTTATCCCTCACCTTCCCATCTTTTATTTTCATACATTTAGTGTGGTGCATTTCACTTTTTTCCTCATATGTTCTTGGATATCCATCCCTTAATCCCATATAATCCATTTTACCTCTTCATCTCATGTTTAGTCCATTTATCCCCCTTCCATCTAGTTCCATCCATTTTATCCTTCATATCCTCCAATCTCATTTCATCCAATCCATTTATCTTCTAATCCAATCTATCTTATCCTCTAATATTATCATATCCAATCCATTTATCCTCTTTCTATCATCTTATCTCCCATCCACTTCCATTCTATCTAATCCACTTATCTTCCTCCCATCCTATCCAATTTAATCCAGTTATCTTCCAATTCCTTTCTATCCAACCCAAAATAAATAAATAAATAATCAATAAAATCCCTATAATCCAAAATCCCAAACTAGTCCAATCAAGTGCAATCAATACTAATCCATGCACTCTAATATTGCAATCTAGCACATCAATATTTAATCAAATCATTATCTTGATCCAAATCAGGTCAAAATCCATTTATCATTTTTCAAATCAAACCATCATTATGAGATGTATCCTTCCCCATCCTTTGGATGCACATTGTTCTTATCATTAACTTTTCCATCCTCTATCAATCATCATCAATCAATCAATCAATCAGTTTCAACTTGACTAGGGGAAAAATGCTGGTTTGATTTTGGTTTATGTGCATGCTTTCTTGTTACTTGCACATGTTAGTATTGTTTGCATTTATCATGTTCTTTGCATCCTATTGTCACAAGGCATAATGGTCTTTGCATAACGTCAAGTACAATATGAAACCTAGGTTTCTCACACCATTGCAACATTAATTTCTTCTATTCCCCTATCCTTTTCCCTTTCAGTCCATAATCCTATCCATTTCGAGAGAAAACTCATTTTCTCCAAACCTGCATGTCCTCTCGAGGGGGCATACTACTCCATCCTCATCCTACCATGACTGAGACATCATGCTTCTAGTCTTATCTCTTTTATCCACTATGTTTTAATATTATTTGATATAACATCACTTCATGATGCTACATCAAAGAGGGGAAAAATGTAGACACCTAAATATGTCTTCATTAAGTAAAAATAGGTTTTGAAAGGACCAAAAACCTTTTACAAACAGATCAGGGGATAAGCATTAAAGTTCAAACCAAAATGTGCTACAACACCCGAGGATACACAGGACCAAGGCCCCAAAAGAAACAACAAAAAAAGATAGTGGACAAAAAAAGAAAGCAGTAGAAAAAGAGAACAAGATGAAAGCAAGGCATCAGCTAGCAATTTTTCATCAGTTATTTATCTTGGATAACTAGGAGCTCCATGTTGCCTGCAAACGCCTTTAAATCATCTAGATCAACATCCTTCTTTCTATTGTTGGTGTGAGTTATTTTATCATGCCATGTTCTCTCCCTTATCTCCTTCATTTCCTCTCCCTTGTTCTACTCCAATTTAGCAACCTGAATCTTATTGTGGTCCATAGAGGCTTTCAAAAATTGGAATCTCTTCTCACTAATTTTCTTTAGAGTACTTTCGAGCTTCTCCACTTTACTCTCCAAGCTAGTAATCTTGGCTTCATAGTTGTTTTCCTTGACATCCTTACCCAAATCATTCAGCTTCTTTTCCATTTGGATGATAGTTCCACCTATATCCCCGAAGGACTCCCCTTTGTGCATAGCTTCCATCCATTCTTCCAAACAAGTAGCCAAGGGCTTGTCTCCAAAGTTTGCCTTCTTGATCATATTGACAATTTTGTCGTGCTCCTTTAGGTCCACCTTAATTTTTGTTTAGTATCTTGAGCAATATTAACCATAAAATGGACAAAATACATAATACTCTCCTTTTGATTTTGATCAATCTGAACTTCACCTTTTTCTTTGTTGCTAGCATCATCACAAACCTTATTAGTGTCCACATTGTCAGTCTGGTTACCAGGAGGAGTGATATCTTTTCCCACATTGTTAAGACACCTAAAAATGTCATGATACATCTATTGATTAAATTATTTATTTGGGTAAATGCACCAAGTTGGGTGCCAATTCCATGGAATTTCGCGGCCAAAAATATTTGGTGCATGAAACGGGTAGCCATTTAAAAAAAAGGTGCATGTTAAGCTTCGGAGGTCCAAGTCGTAAATATAAAATGAACACCCATTTAAGAAATGTGTGATTGTTTAGAAATGGGTGCTCAGAGTTACATGGGCACCCAATTTGTAAAAAAAGAGTGCCCGTTTCACAAATATTTTTTATTTTTTATTTTTTAACCCTCTTGCGAGTAATTTTCACAACTTGCAGAATGGGATTATGGTTTTCAACGTATGGGTGCCCATTTTGAGTGTTATCGTTGACCCTGTCAACTATGTTTTTTTCGATTCTAGGTACATGCCATTGTTTTTTTAATTGTTTTTATTTATTTTTTATTATTTTTCCTTAAAAAATGTAGTTTATTGTTATTTTTAATAGTTAGACAAGCAATTTTACAGTTTCAAGTTTGTTTTCTAATAGCATATAAAAAATTGTATTTTATGTTTAATTTTATTATTTTTAGTTTTAATTTACTTTGTAAATTATCGTACAAACAAGAAAACTAAAAAAATGGTTAAAACTTAAAATCCTAGGTAGAAAACAAAAGCATAAACCTAGACACAACTGAAACAAGAAACCCTAGGTAAAAAACAAAAATGTAAACCTAGACATAACTAAAACAAGAAACCCTAGGTCCACATAATAATAATAAAATCTCCCCCTCTCTCCTCTCCCCTCCTCCTCCTCCTCCTCCTCCTTCTTCTTCTTCTTCTTCTTCTTCATCTTCTCTCTCCACTCCCCTCTCTGTCCTTCCACTCCCCTTTCCCTCTCTCTCCCCTTTTCCTCTCTTCTCTCCCCTCTCCCCTCTCCCTCCTCTCTCCTCTCCCCCTCTCTCTCCTCTCTCTCTCTTCCCCCTCTCTCTATTAATTTTTTATTATTTTTTCTAAATAAAAATATAGTTTATTGTTTTTTAAATAGTTAGACAAGTAATTTTAAAGTTTCAATTTTTTTTAATAGCATATAAATAAATTGTATTTTATGTTTAATATAGTTATTTTTAGTTTTAATTTACTTTGTAAATTATTGTAGAAAAAAAACTAAAAAATTGTTAAAACTTAAAACCTTAGGTAGAAAAAAAAATGTAAACCCAGACACAACTAAAAAAAGAAACCCTAGCTCGAGAAAATAAATAATAAACTCTCTCTCTCTCTCTCTCTCCACTTTTGATGTTGCTGAGAGATGACCTCCTTGTACCACTGAGGGAATTATTGAGAATGGATGCATGGTAAAATTTTAATTATTCATTAATATTAATTACTTTTTAAGTGAATTATGCAAGTCGTTTGAATTAAACACACATAGTCTTTTGATGCAATCTTTTAAAAATGTACAATAGGACAAGGGTACTCAGGAGAAGACACAACACAATGGTGCATCTCAGTCACCTTCATGTGGAGTGAAGAGGACTGCAGATTAGCTCGATGAGAAGAGTTAGATTACATATGTCACATACATTATTTCACTTTTTTGTCACATGTTAGACCTTTTTATGTTATTATATGATGGACATTTTATGATGACACGTGTTATACATGTTATCAGGACTTGTTATCATGTTATTTGGACTTGCTTATCAGGGCTTGTTATCATATTATTTGGACTTGTTGTTAGAGTAGGACTTTGTTGTGTGATTATATGTATCATGAGTTGATATGATGAACATTATGATACATATTATTCCATGACTTGTTATGTTATTTATCTTATTCATGGACTTTTTATCCTATTTAATTGTTTTTTAAATACTGGTTTGAATCTAGATATACCAGTTTATGTAATGAACATTAAATATCAATTGTAACTATATATCAATTATAATTTGATAATTAATAGTAGCTATTTATTCATGTAATTGACTAGAGAAATTGATTTTAAAACTATCATTAATCAACTAACTTATTATATAATTGACATGAAACGATATAGATGTAACTAATATTGACTCTGATTAACTTTAAAAAAATCATCTATCTAACAATGACATATTAATTTGAACTATAAAATATGTATGTACAAATAACTATATCATTATCTATTAGTGAACATCATTATAATTATATTTAAAAAAAAATTGGATGAATAAAAGTGAACTCATCAGTTTTATAAAACCAGATTCGGATGAATAAAAGTGTGTATTGAACTGCATAACTAGTTCATGTCTATGTTCTTCTCGAGGTTCTGCATCATAAAAATGAATGTTGAAATGTTATAAAATATGTATTTAAATGTAAAGTTCATTTAAATTCAATTATAATTTATGTCAAGTTTAAATCTAGGATCCAAAATTTAAATAAAGGAATTGCACTCACCTAGTATTACAACTTTGATTAGCCAAAAGTTGTAAAATGCACAAGTTGAATGTCATCTATGTTGTCCAGTTGTATTTGACACCTGGAAACCAAAGTAATTATCTCTACACATGAAACTTGAATGAAGACATATACATATATAACTACATATAAAAATAAAACAATTAACACAAACTTACATGTATAAATTTGATTCAACCTAATGTACCATCAACATCCTCTCTTTTCTGCAATGCATCTATGATTGCCTCATGCTTCCATTGAAAGTTTCCATAATATTTTAATAGAAGGTCTCACTTTTTGTCTTTCCAATTTGATATTTTTTGCTACTACCAAATGGAAATAGTGTATAATATTATTTTCTGATTAGTAGTCTTGAAAAGCTGGTAAACCATTCCTTCTTGTTAGGTATTTGTGTCGCCATGTACCAACTACCACAATAGACCCAATTGGATACTGAAAACCATCATCTTCTACTTGATGACATATCAAATTTTTCTTAGGTTGTACACATCGAGCTATCCAAGACTCAGTCTTTTCTTCATTATCCTCAAGTGCAACAATAGAATACACATGTCCTAAAAACAAAATTAAGTATATGTACAAATAAAACTTGTTAGACTTTTAATTAAAATATAATCATAAATTATATGACATACATAAATAATATAATTTAAATTTTTACAAGAAATTAAATTAAATTACCAGGTCGTATGAGGTTTGAAACATGATCATAATCTTCTGACGAAAATGCATGATCTAGGTCTTCATTTCTTATATCATCTTGATCTTGTGTCTCACTAAGTGTAAATGATTTATGTTGCCATTCTTCAACCCAGTCTATATTCTTTCATTCTTCCCATTCACCTACAACATAAAATTGAAAAAAACATGCAAGCTGCATAGTCCATATAGTCCAAGTGTTAGAATTAGAAATCCTAAATGAATGTCATTTAGTTGACCCACTCATTGTATCAAAATCATATCTTAAAAGTATATTCTTCTCTTCAACTAGCCAGAAGAAACGTCTAATTGTAGAGTTATGAATTGATCCTGTAGACAATCTTTTTTTACACCATTCAACAATTACATGTGCATCTTTAAATTTTTCTTTTTCCTCAAATTTGAGTTTCTCTCTGCAAAGGGATCTCTTAACACATGCACCAACACCACCATATTCTCCTTTCCCATGTCCAGCCTAAAAAAAAACCAAATATGTTGGATATTAATTTTCTTATGTGTGCTATTCAACCAATAAAACATTATAGAATTCTTGAATTTCCTTGTGCAATTATCTGACCATATTAGATGTTTTGTTATATGAATTTCTCTCTCCCTTAAATTCTCATAAAAGGTCTTAAAGAAATACTAGAAAAAATTTGATGAGTATAATTTATTATCACTCGTATAGAAATGGTACTCTCTCAAAAAATCTTGATCCTCTTCTATACTATCATTTGAATGCCTATAGACAATATGAACAAAAATTATTACTTGCACTAAATTATAATATTGCGTTTGGATCTCATCTTGTGGTGCAAGTGTGTAGTTCTTTGCAAGTCAACGAATGAAAGTATCTACCAATTGGAAATGTATTCTTGCATATGCAAAAATGTCCATCAAGTCATCTAGCATTTTGAGAGTGTTTCACATATTTAGGTATGACCTTACTCTTGAATCCATTCATAAATGGATGAACACTAACTTTTTTAGCAATTAGATTGCACCATTTTCCAACCTTTCCGTCCTTCAATGATTACTCAATAGTTTTAAATATTTTTACAGCAACTAATTGCTGTCCAAAACCAATTGAAAGATTTTCATGCAAACATTCATCTAAAAGTGCAAGATTACCACATACATCATGTTACTTGACAAAATCCACTACATGCTAATGAATGATTTTTTATTAGATTTTCATTGTTGGAAATCAAAATTAAGTGAAGAGTACTATCGAAAAAGTAAAGGATATCAGAACAAGGTTATGATTATTGACAAATCTAACAGAAAGTTTTATCAGTAAGAAGGAAATGATAAACATGCTATCGAGGATGACATCGTATTATCAAACGGTCTATGCAAGAATCAAGGAAACCTAATCAATACATGAAAACAACGGAGGACATTGGGTCAGATGCTAATTTAAAAGGAGATCAAAGGAAGAGAGGAAAAAAAGATATACAAATGGTGAATGAATAATGAGAGGATGAATAGAAGAACAAAGATAGAGCAGAATAGTAGAGAGTTTAGGAAGGAACATAGCAGAACAAGATCTAACAAGATTTAGGAGAAAGCACTCACATGTCAAATTTCTTGTTGATTTATGTCTTACAGTTTAGCAACAAGATTGTTAAATCCTTTAAATGGGTAGTCTTTAACCAGACTTAGAAGTTCTATTTCAGAACTTACTGTAAATCCTTTAATAGGGTGAACACTATATAAGTGGGATAAAATATCTTAACAGAGTAGTCTTTGATAGGAATTTCAATACTCCTAATAGGGTATTAGTTACTCCTAACTGGGTAAAGTCATTCGAAAGATGAAACATTTATAAGCTACTAACTGGGCACCTTATTATTGCAATGATAAGCTATGGGTTCCATCCCCACCACAAATTTTCCCTCTCACCAAGGGTTTTCTATGTTACCAATTTTTTGTGTCAAGTGTTTGGATATTTATGATTTATTTATTTGTTGAATTTCAAACTATCAGTTATCAATTATTTACTATAACAATTATCGGTAAAGATATTATAGATATCAGTACAAATAAACCTTAAATCTTAAGTTTGAGATTGACAAGGTTAAAGTTTGAATTGTTTGAGGTACTCTTTCACCCCCCTCATTCCCTTACCTAAATTCTTGAAACAATTGGTATTAGATCTCTTTGGCTCTCTAGGGAAAATTTTTAACTTTGGAGTAGATATGGGATAATGGAAAGTTATAGATATCAGAAAGAGTTAGAGGAAGCTCTAGAAGATGATAGTGAATAGATTCATGACCTGAAAGACAAGCTAAGGGAATAATTTGCAAAAGGGAAGGAACTAACTGAAAAACTAAGTATGAGACTTGACAACCTTGAAAATTTATCAGAAGGATGTATCAATTTGGAAGAAGCAGATGTTTCTATTGTTGATCTATTAAGAAATAATGGTGAATTAATTGATCAAATAAATCTAATGAAAAAGGAACAGGAAGACCAAGCCTTAAGGATGATAGGAATACTGGATGGAATGAGAAATGTTGAATGTGCTAGAGAAATTCTTGAAACCAAAAAGAGAGATGCTAAAGAAATAATCACTAGAAAATACCTAATACTAGATAGACAACACAAATAGATTCATGCACAAAGGGAATTAATAGAAATTATTGGTGACAAAAATTTAGAACTACAAGCAGAAATTTAGAAGCTAAAATAAGAGAATGAAGATCTGAAGAACAACTTGAAAGATGAAAAATAAATCAATGCAAGACTCACACAAAGCATGGAGAAGATTGACGAACAAATGAAATATCAGGGAAAACCAAATGACACTATCAGAATGAAATATATTGGTAGACTACTATGGAAATTAGAAAACCATCATGATCTAGAGAAATGAATGGAGTACAAGGTAATAAGCCATACGAGCCTACTTGCTATAATTGTGGAAAATATGGTCACACAGAAAATGTTTGTCGAATAAAACAAGTAAGTTCTACTGGAAACACACCTTTCAATGGTTATTACTATAACTACAACAAATTTGGTCATAAAGCATATGAATATAGATTTGAAACAATGACTAGATCATCTGAGAAAAATTTCTATGGATATTGTTATAAATGAAATCACTAAAAACATAAAGCTGAAGAGTTCAAAACCTTAATACCAACAACAAGGAAAATGGTACACTATCAGAGAAAAGAAGAGAACAACTCAGTTACATCTTTTAAATGTGGAAAGTTAGGACATACAACTTTAGAATGCAGAAGAGGAAATCGTGAAGTAAGAACTAAACCTTGGAGACCATTTGCACTACCATGCTATATTTGTTCAAAGTTTGGATATGCCACCTACAATTGAAGATATCGGTTTTCTACTGATGATGACAAAAATACCAAAGGAAAAAGGATTGTTAATCAAGAACAAGTTAGAGAGGATATGAAGAAGATATGGGTAAAGAAGGAAACTAATGCAACATCAATAGAAGCGCCTGTGTCGGATGGCGTGGGGAAGTCAACCATCAACTAAGTGTGTAAGTAATTGCTTAGGGATCTGAAATTTTATTAGAATCATTAGTAAAATCCCTTAAGTTAATATTATGAGAAAAAAATTCAATTAGCATAAAGGATGCAATTAGTAAATAGAAAAAAATTGGAATATATGTATGAGATAACTATCGGTATAAAGAAACAATGTCGACCTACAATAAATGTCTTAGTGGAAGTATATGTTGGATATCCTGACTCTATATATAATAAAATCTATCTTATGAAAGTCATTTTATGAGAAGTCTATGCAAAAATAAGCTTGAGAAAGCATTGCTAACATATCTTACAGAAAGAAATTTCTTAGCGAGTTATTGAAAAGTAAACCCTAGATGATCAAAAACTTTTGAGAACTATTTATCAGATACTATGGATGATAAGATTGTGATAATTGATAGATCACAAGAGAAGGAACCTGAATATCAACTAAATTCATTAAAAGCAACATAAACAAATGAAGCTAGAGCACTATCTAGAATACCTACTAGATTTATCTTGACAGAAGATGTTTAAAACTATATTCATTGTAAGTAGACTGAGATTGGAGATGAAGATATTCAGTTAAGCCTATAAGGAACTATACAAAGACAATGAAATATTGAACGAAGAGTTTGGACATCTAGAGACAAAAAAAATGATGCATATCATGCACATGCCAAATAATTTTGAAGCTAAATGGATCAAATGTGTATTGAGTAGAATATATGGAGACTACATATGGATGGAAGGAGATAGACAAATCGAGATCACAAAGGATATCAACTTTGCAGTCACTAGATTATCGGCTAATGGAGAAAATGTATAAAGGAAATGGAATCAGGAAAAGAAATTGAAGGTATAGTAAGATATAAGAAAGATCAAAAACTTTTGATGTAAGCAATATTATGGATAAAGAAATGAAATTTGCATCAATGGTTATTAGATATAAGATTTATAAAGAAGATCAACTGAATAACATATCAGGAGGGGCATTACAAGTTTACCATGAGATCACTACTGAAGGAAAGAAATATAATTTAGCAGAAATGACGAGATATCAACTAATGATTAATCTAAAGAAAATCAAGAAACAAGGATTGAAGTTTGGAGCGTTATTGGTATGTATATTTTTCTGTGTACAAGATTATTTTCTATGCATTAGTAAAGTAAATTGGACAATAGGTGAACCAGTTATCAATCAAATAAATATGTATATTGAACAATCAGGAACGAATTTAAATACAACAATGTGGTGTTATTTAAAAGAATATCAAACAAAAATGTATGGAAGATATCGTATACCACCTCACATTGTTAAGGAATATGAGAAGGATATATGTTTTTTAGCTAGCACACATTCATGCATAATCAAAGTAGTGGAACCAAGAACCTCATGGATACAACCTACTAGATATGAAGTAAAGGAGAATAAGTTAATGACAAGTATAAAACAACTATTAGAATAACCCGAGGATAAGGAAGAAAATTGATTTGGAACATATGAAGTACACAGGAAGATAATATCAAAAGAAAAGAAATCAAAGGAAGATGTTAGCAATACGGTAAGGAAACATAAGTCAACTACAAAACCTGCAACATATGCCAAGATCAAGCAAGCTAAATAGAGACAATCTACTGATAAGGGTATAGAAGAACATATATTAGGAAAGCGAACAAGATCTAGAACAACACAGACAACATCAAAGAAGAAGAATGAACCTGAGATTGAACAGATAAGATCCAGAATTTCAAGAATGACAAATGATTTAGCAAAATGAATCAGAGAATATGGAACTATCATATAGATACACCTAACGAGGTACAAGACATGGTTAGATGAAGAAAATAAAACTGTTGAAGATGCTATATTATTTCACTTAAACAAATTCAAGAGATATCCAAATGAGTTGAGACAAAACATTCCTAGAGAATTAATTTAGAAAATAAATATCAGATGGGATGTAGTAGTAGAACAAGAAAAGTTAAGCAGAGAACGAACGTTGATCATTATGAAGCCAAAATTAATTATAGAAGGGATTGACCTATTAATGACAAAGCATGATCTAAAATTTCTTAGAAAGAGAAGAACAACTAAATCACTAGCATGATTACATAAACAATTAGAAGAAGATGCACTACAAACTTGGAACATGATATTTAAAGCAGAGAAACCACAACCAATATTTGATGAAGGACAAGAGGATCAACATATCAAAATACAAGATGAAAATGAGGATGATATAAGTACAGAAGAAGTGTTATATTTTGAGGAACAACTTACACCTGAACATACAAGTGAATACAGTGAAGCTGAACAAGAAATGAACACTACTGATATAGCACCCACTATTGGAGAGCTATCAAAAATTGAAGAAGAACAAGTTGCCAAAACATTACAAAGCATGACTATGGATACAAAAACACAAGAATAGAAAAACAATGATTTAGAAAGCGAAGAACTTGAAGACTTAGATGAAAGACCATATTTTTCTATTTTAAAGATAAATTTGAATAAGATACATTACAAAGAAAAACTACTATATGTTGAGAAATACAAAGAAAGGATGTCATGCCCCAAAATCTGGGCATAATCCCGTTAAGTTAACTATAGGAGAGGAAACCTCTACACCTTTGCAAATCTTAGATTTAAATAATTGAAAGTTTAATCAACAATATAAATTTATAGCTTTAATATTTTCTTATTAATGAAATTATTAAATACATCTTTTGAATACATAAGTGACTTTAATACAAGGGATTTACAATTTTTCAATCTCCTTTAAACATTTCAAGAAAGAAAACTTTAAACCAGAAAGTAACTTTTTAAAAGAAGATAGTTACAATTTCACTTTTAATATAAATAACTTTGCCTCTTCACTAATGGAATAAAACTATCTTTAAATTGAATTTAACACAAAAATAAATTAGGAATAAGGCTTATTTGAACCTTAATCTATGAAACATACACTTTTCTTTAAATTTGATCTAATCAACTTTATTCTTTCCGAAAAATATTTTAACCATCAATATTATTTAAACAGCATAGGTAAAAAGAAACCTCTCTTTAGTATTTACATAAATACATCTCTAAAACATAGTTGATTTTCAGATTACAAAATAAAATAGGAT
>MU224934.1:1280591-1306858 GCA_018584345.1 Thuja plicata | reverse complement strand
CAACTCTCCAAATTCGCCACTTCCCAAAATGGTGACTTTAGGGGAGTCATAAATGAGTTTCAAGACTCTTAATGGGCTGAAAATGACCCCTAACCCCTAAGGTACCAAGTGGGGTAGTTATTTTTGATCCTAGTTACTCTCTGGGATCCCAAATGACCCTCCTAAGCTCCACCCAAGGTTAACTCTCGAAAATCCAACCCACAAGACTCAATCTGATCTCCCTTGACTCAATCTAATCTCAATATAATCTTCCTAACCCATAGGGTAAGCATAGGGACTATACTAGGTAACTCTTGGGTAAGGTTAAGCCTATGCTAGTCACATTCACTAGCCATGCCAACACACAAGGTGCACATGTGTCAAGTGACACAACAATTTCACATGAGCATGAATTATTACACATTTACTTAATTAAATACATTACAATCATACACCACATTTTTATGAATAAAAGAAAATACAATGAGGTCCATGTCTCTTTATATAGACAGGGCCTTAGCATCACGATTTTCACATAGGTCCATTCCTGAATCCCCGATTAGTACCATGGTCAACTTTCCTGCACACTCATTGCACACATCAGTAGGTCCAATAAATCAATACATAAAAATAGTTGAATACATAATGTAAGTTGAACACACATTCACTCACACTTGCATCAAAGATTCATTGAACTTAACAATATCTACATCTATTCCATATGCATAACATACTCTTATTAAATCTGAATCTTGATTTCATCTAACATCCACATACTAATCCAATATACCCAACCATCAAAACTAAATCTTAAATAGAAGTCTGCATCACTCACACAAAGTATCTAGTAGATTCCCCAATTACATAATCAGGTGTTGTTTACAAGAAAAGGATTTAGAAAATCCATAAAGAATTCATGCGTCCCAATAGTCCAACTATAACAAAATCTGAATCGACAAGAGAACATATAAATGATAAATAGTGTTAAGATTATGTCAGACTGGGGTAGACCTCACAAAGGACAACTATAGGGAAATGATTGAAAGAAAAATAGAAGGATAAAATCATGAAAAGAGTAGTTGAAACATTTTCAAGACTACTACCAAAAATCATTGTTGATGACAATGAATCAATTATAACACAGTTGGAAACTTTTGTGGATACTATCAAGAGCAATCAGAATCTTAAAGTGGAACTTAGAAGGAAACTACAACAAAGATCATCTATTGAAAACTGTATAAGTAAAATGATAGAAGTTACAGAGATGTTATCAGAAAGATTGAAGCTTATAAAGGGAACACTGACTGAAGCAACTAAAATCACAAAGAAACTACTTATAGGTAATAGTACATCAAATGAAGAATCATGTAGAATTGCTATACTTATGGATATAATGCAGAAACAGATACAAGTTACATCTATTTTTCTTAGAATTGAAGGAGAAAATGATAATGAAGATATTACCACCAAGGTAATTAATATTAAAATTCATATCAGTGCACTTTATCATCTACAAGATCAATGGAACATAGTTTTAAGAGATGTATAGGCTAAGTACAAAATGTTACAAGGAGCAGAAATCAGGTAAATCACAACAACCATATTTTGTTTTGGACACATTTGGAATTTTTTTCAAAGGGGGATAAGTAAAGTATTGGAGAAGTAAAGTATGTGAGAAGTAGAGTATGGTGAGAAAGTTAATTGGATAAGTCTAACTAAAGAGAATAAAAAAACAGGAGGAGAAGTAAATCAAATGAGGCCTGATGTTAAAGGTTTTCCATCAATGCCAAAGGGGGAGATTTTTACTTGAAAAAATCCTCTACATGCTAATGAATGATTTTTGATAATATTGTCATTGTTAGCAATCAACATTAAGTGAAGAGTACTATCGAAAAAGTAAAGGCTATCAGAACAAGATTATGATTATTGACAAAGCTAATGGAAAGTTTTGTCGACAAAAAGGAAATGATAAGCATGTTATCAGGAATGACATCATATTATCAAATATTCTATGAAAGAATTGAGGAAAACTAATCAGGACACAAAAATCATGGAGGACATTAGGTTAGACGGAACTTTAAAAGGAGATCAAAGGAAGAGAGGAAAAAAGGATATACAAATGGTCAACAAATAATGAGTAGATGAACAAAAGAACAAAGATAGAGAAAAATAGTAGAGAGTTTAGGAAGGAACATAGCAGACCAAGGTCTGACAAGATTTAGGAGAAAGTACTCATAGGTCAAATTTCTTGTTGATTTATTCGTACAGTTTAGCAACGAGATTGTTAAATCCTTTAAATGGGTAGTCTTTTACCAGACTTAGAATTTTTATTTTAGAACTTACTGTAAATCCTTTAATAGGGTGAACACTATATAAATGGGATAAAATCTCTTAACAAAGTAGTCTTTGACAAGAATTTCAATACTCCTAATAGGGTATTAGTTACTCCTAATAGGGTAAATTCATTCAGAAGATGACACATTTGTAAGCTCCTAACTGGGCACCTTATTATTGCAGTGGTAAGTTCTGGCTTCCATCCTCACCACAATGTTTCCCTCTCACCAAGGGTTTTCTACGTTACCAAATTATTGTGTCAAGTGTTTGAATGTTTATGAGTTATTTATTTGTTGAATTGCAAACTATCAGTTATAGGTTATTTACTAAAGCAATTATCGGTAAAGACATTATAGATATCAGTAAAAGTAAATCTAAAAGCTTAAGTTTGAGATTGATAGGATTAATGTGTGAATTATTTGAGGAACTGATTCACCCCCCCCCCTCTTAGTCCCTTACCTAAATATTTTGAACACATCACATAAAACTAAAACACATGCATTGAAAAGAAAAAATTGCTCATTAGGTGGTTACAAAACAAACTTGATGTAAACTCCTTTACAATTTGAGGTGGTATATTTATACCACATTCCTGCAACATTTCATTAGTATGAATGCTAGAAATTATAGATCTAAATACATCATAATGATAACGAAATTGAACATGAGTTTTGAAATAACACGTCACTCTTCCCTTGTTAATCCTTAGATACCATTGTTTACATTTTTCAAAAGATCTTTGACTAACACTTATAGTTAACACCTTAAAATCCAATTTTTTTTATACAATTTAGTTTTAGTCATATCCAAAAGGTGTTTTGGATGTGGATCACAAATTTTTGAGCTGAATATTAATTTAAGAACATCTCTGACACAAGGTGATACTCTTGTATTATTGTGCCAACAATTTTCAATCAAAGTTTTGACTTCACGAGTAAGTTTCATGTCAGACCTCGGGATTCTACCACTAAAGCTCCAAAAATGGTTTTCCAAATCACTTTCAAAGTTAACTCTTCTCTTTACATCTCTTGCTAAATTTTTACAATGAATATTAAGATATCCACTTATGTTTGTCATCATTATTGTATCAGAAGTAGTTTTATTTACTAAATTTGTTAGTATTGCTCGTCGTGCCGCATTCCTATCTTTAGAATGATGTTTCTTTCTGATTGTGTCAAAGGCACTAAAAATAGTTGATTCAACTTGTTTTAGAGACTCATCCTTCTTCTTGGATTTCACATAAATTGCTAACCTCTTCATCACTTTTCGCATTTTAGTCATTTTAATTAGTTGTAACACTAGTTGACATTGAAACCCAATTTTTTATTATAAAAAATGTGTAAACAATCTAGTCGCATGTGTCCTAATCTATCTCCATGAAACCAAACCATGTAGATTGTACATCACTTTTAATTTGAAAAATTTCATTCATTTCATTATCATTCAAAGGGATTTCTTTCTCAATTGGTGTTTCTATGTCTACATCCACATATTTGATTTCAATTTCAATTTGTGTTTGGATTTCACTTTCAATTGGGGTTTGAATTTTAGTTCCTTTATCATTATGATTAACATTACTAATTTGTGGTGTTTGATGTGCAATAAAATTTGTTACTCTATTTTTTAGGAAGAAAATATAAATCATTTAAAGAGTAACCTGCTTCTAGCAAATGATCAAGTTCTTTATCAAAACAAGTTACATTTGGTTGTGAAGACATACCTCTATCCAATATTGGATGAGAAGATGCACCTAAATTTTCTTCTATTATATTTTACTATTCAACCTCTGCATCCATCATGGAGTCCTCAATATTCTCCTCTTCTAAAATGATTGTTGAACTCGATGCTCCAACATTATTCAGTTCTCAAATTTTTCTCTTCTTTCTCATTGTTGTTTTGTCTCCTTCTGTCTATTTTCTGCAACCTCCTCAGCTTTCAGAACATTCCTTTGCCTCTTTCTACATTAATTTGATCCCATGTTTGTACCAAAATTTAAATTCAAAGGATTCTCTTCATGTTAGATTCAAATCAAGAAAATAAAAGAGAATGTTGATTCAAATTATTCTTTCTGTAGTACACATCAGTAAAAAAAAACATTAAATAATCACTAATCATTGAGATCAGGTCCATAGTCTTGTTTTTTTTGCAACGGGTCTGTAAGAAATGGGCACCCTAATTAAAATGAAACAGGTGCCCGTTTATAATTCTGGTGCTCATTTCTAAAAATGGGTGCCCATTTTTGTTTCAATGGTCCAAATAGAAACGAGCACCTGTGTTTTGAATTTCAAAAAATGGGTGCCCATTTCTTAAAACTAGGAGTGGGAATTGTACCACCGCCTTATTGTTAAGGCACTAGAATATAAAATTTATGCCTTGTCATAATTTTTTTGAGGCCTTCATGAAATGAATTTTTTTACGAAATGAAAAACCCATTACAATTTGTATTATATAGATTATAAAAATATAAATTTCATAGTGATATGACTAATTTTAGTATTTTAACAATATTTATTAAGAAAAAGTGGTACCTAAACTTGAAATAGTAAGGTAAACTAAAATTTTAAAAACTTTTTTGATAATTCATTTTTTGAAAAATGAATTATATGACATCAATATGCATATAATTTCCTTCAAGATAAAAAAAATTGAAAAAAAGTTAATATTAGTAATAACTGAGAGGGGGCGGGGGTGAATCAGTGGCCTAAAAAATATTCCAATAATCAACCCAAAAAACTTAGTACTACAATATTAAGCCTCTAGTTATCTTCAGTACTATAAGATGAATGCCTTCAAATACAATTATCGAATTACTACTGCTCAGAATGCTTTGTTAAACCTTATACTTTATGTTTACCGAATAGTAGTCTATTAATTTACTGAAAGACAATAAATTATCTAGAGTATACCGATCAATCTAGTTAAGCTATGTGCAATGAAAAACACTAAAGTAATGACTCATAAACACATTGACACATGGATTTTTAACATGGAAACCCTGTTAAGGGAAAACCCACTTGGGACCGGTAACCCAAAATTTTCACTCTTCTGAAGTGAGCTTGGTGAAGAGCCAACCCTATTAAAGGTTAAAAACACACTTTTAGGTGTGACCTTGTTAGAGGATTTAAAATTTTAGTCTGTCACTTGATATCGGGCATCTCTATGCTGCCTTCCTTGATCAAACACTCTCTTGGCCTATCAATAGGTATCTGGAATCTCATGCTATCTTCATGATCAAACTTTTTGATAATCCTTGGGATGTATCTCAATATAAAAAGGATCTTTAAATCCCACTCAGTTAAGAGAATTTTTGAATCAATGGTTAAACTGAAACAATATGATCTGTTCACATATACAACTTATACTTGCAGATTTTTAGATCTATTGTAAGATCATAAAACTAATCTAATCAATATATCTCTTTTAATACCTTTTCTCCACTTTAGTTCTGCTTGGTGATGTTGTGCTCTTTTGCTCGGTGTCCGTAGAAAAATTTAGCTCTTTCCTTAGCTTGATTGATCAGGACTGTATGAAGTTGCTCTTCATCAGTTTCTCTTCAGCATCCTTTTTTCAATCAATCACCCTCAATTCATAATGAATTAAGTTGTCTCTTTATAGAAATGATATCACCATTGTTAGGTTCTTTATTTTCTTGATCTTGGCATGATCTACAATCTTATCCAATTAGATTTAAATCAAAACTCTATTTTATCTCACATAGATATTCTTGCGAACTAGACAAAACAAATTTAAATCCTTTACTCATCTTTGGCTTTATCTTGTCGATGAAAACAATGATAACTACCAGTTAAGTCCATATTTAGCTCTTCCAGCTACATTTTTTTTCATTTCTGAACTGAAGTTAATTTCAGTGTTTTAACTCTTTGATAGTTTCGGTCAACACTCTAGTTCCCCTCGGGTTTCTCTGTCAGTTTACACTATGATTCTGGTCGTTGGTTATGCTTGTAATTCTGCTCATCGGTAATGCTCATTGATGTTCTTTCTCTAGCTTCACTGTGACTTGACGTTTGGTTATCTTTGTCCGTCAGGTTCCACTAGTCGTCGATGTTTGAAGTCACATAGTGAGTGCTTGTCTTTTATGCATTACTGAAAGCATAATCTTTATCTCTCTAATTCTCTAAAGTCTTTGACACTTTGATTATAGCCGATTAGATTATATCAAGTTGACATCAATGAAAATACAATCCATTAACTGATTTAATGTCTTGCATTATCTTTCTGTATTTCGGTGATTAACTTAACATCTTCAAACATTCAATCAATTATATGTCATCAACCTCTCTCTTTGGAATTGATGGAAACATACTACATTATCATACTATACTATTACTAATACAATATGAAATATAACAGTTTCATCAAGATTTCCTAATGTAACTATTACAAATGTCTGGCTTTCGGTAAGCTTAAAATAGCTTAGATTTTTTTCTTGCAGAATGATTGTCTTCAATCTTCAATCCCTTCACTGGATAGATGTAGCATCTAATATTTATGTTCTGATATGTGCTCTGCCTTGACTGTTCCTCTTCTTGATAATCTATTTTTCCTTTGGCATCAATCTTTCTCTTTGTATGAACTCTCTCCCTTTGTTACTTCTCTCCCCAAAATTTCATATGTAATCAATCTCTCTCCCTTTGAATATTGATTAACTCTTCCTTATGATTCTCAGGAACTTCACTTCATGGATAATGATATAATACTGTTTGATCAATGAGATAATCTCTACCAAATCTCTCCCCGATGATAATGAAATAATCTCTCCCTTTTGATAATGAGATAATTGATAATGATATAATCTCTCCTGACAACAATTCCAAACAAAAATATCTATATCATGTTCCATCTTTTTATATAATATATTCCTTGAATTTCCCTATCCATCAGCAATACAACATCTTTTGTATTCAATGCATACTTGTACCTTAATGTGTACACATGTATCTATTTCTATTCATCTTAGTGTTTGCATCAACATGAATCATCTTCAGATTGTGTGTAGGCTGATGCAACCTCCTAGTCAGCTTACTGACCGATAGACAAGGGTTGGACCCCTAGTCTCTGTCTTAGGTACTCAAATATATTATTCGGTAATGGATTGGTGAATATATCATCTAATTGTTCTTTTGATTTCACATATTCCAATATCACCTCATTTTCTTTCACTTGTTCTCTTAGATAGTGATACTTGATAGAAATATGCTTAGTCTTAGCATGCATGTCTGGATTCTTAGAAATGTTAATTGCACTGGTGTTATCACAATAGATAATTACTAGTTCAAAAATCTTCATATTCATACCTTCCAGCAATTGTTTGATCCATGCAATATTTGAGCAATTTCCAGTTGCCGCCACATACTCTGCTTCTACAGTAGACTGAGAGATGCATCCTTTCTTCTTGCTGATCCATGTGACAAGTTTGTCACCCATGAAGAGTGCTCCTCTAGTTCTTCTCTTTCGGTCATCAATGTTTCCAGCCCAATCAACATCTATATAGACTTGTAGCTCAAATTTTACTTCTATTTTATACCATAAGCCATAGTCCTTGGTGTTCTTCAGATATCTCAGAATTCTCTTGACAGCAGTCATATGTGATTCTTTGGGATTGTAGAGAATCTTGCAACTATTCCAACTGCATGTGTTATATCTGTGTAAGACTAGAAAAAAGGCCTATTTAGCATATCTAGAGGACCACAAACCCTAAATAACATGCTAACCTATCTGATCTACCATGAAATCCATTCAAAACAAGGATTCATAAAAACAAAGCATAAAACTCTAAGAACCCCCTTTAAATGAAGCTCCCATGTCCTTCTTTCTTCTCCATAATCAGATTAATGTTTGCTCTTTGACAATAACAAGATCGCACAAAGACTCTTCAAAGCATAAATTGGCAATGAGAATACTAGAAGATAGTAGTCTAACCTTGAATGAGAGAAATGTCCTCAATTTATAGAAAATAAGACACATTTAGGTGAGATAGCACAAAATCTATGTATAAATGCAGATTTTATTAGGAGAGATGTTTGGAAGCATGAAATGGGGGAGAGATATTAAGGAGATATTGCAAGTATTTGAAAATATTTGTGAAGAACCTTAATAGGGATGAGAATCCTTATTCAAGGGATATGATATGTAGGTGAGATTATGAATCATCAATCAAATCAATAATCCAATATTCTCAAATATTCCTCAAAATCAAATTAGATTTTATGAAATTGTAAAATCTCATAAATTGAAATTAGCTAATTAATTAATAAAATTAATTAATTATTGGAGACTTGGGGAAAAGGAGGAATAAATAAAGTTTATTTATTTATTCAATTAGGGCTTAGGATAAATTATGGGCTGCTCATCCAAAGGGGTAAATTAGTGGGAAATAGGTTGAATTGAAGGTGTTGATGTCGAATTGAAAGGGTTTTGATAATGTTGATAAAGATTAGGGTTAATTCTAAGGGTTTTGTAATAGTTTAGGAAATCACAAGGCATCGATGATCTTTGACAATGCGCCCAGATAATGATGATTGCAAATGATTGAAAAGTGCCAATGAACTTTGATGGCGTCGTAAGATTGAAATGGGGTAACATCGATGATCTTTGACAATGTTCCCAAAATGATAATCAGAAATAGTATTGACAATAATGAACAACACTATTGAATTGAAATTGATAGATTGATAGCGATAACACCGATGATCTTTGACAGTGTTATCAAATGGTTGATTGAAAGGATATAAAGCATCGATGATCTTGGACAATGCTCCTGAAATGATGATAAGATTGATTGAATTGGAATTAGGGTTTGATCGATTGGTTTGAAATTGGTTTGATTAGGCATCGGTGATCTTGGACAATGCCCAAGAATGGTCAGAATAAGTCCAAACAATTCTGCAAATGATTAGGAATAGAATAGGATAGATTTGAATTGATTTAGGAAGGTTTGGAATGGTTTAGGATTGAATAGGATCAGTTTAGGATCGAATAGGATCAAATAGGATCGAATGGGGTCGGTTTAGGGTTGATCAAAAATGGTTTGGAAAATGATCAATTTGATAGAAAGAGTAGAATTATTAGTAATTGATGACATGAAAGAATGACACAATATTAGTGAATGATAAAGATCAAACACACAATATAGAAGACATGTTAAAAAGGGGGCATAGGCAATGAACCATTTTTAGGTGTCTACAATCTGGTCTGGTATGAATAACATACATTAGTTTTCCAATCATTTATCTTTACAAGGTCTTATTTAACTCATTGAATTTGTCTTTTTTTGTCAGCTTACATCCAGTAGCTATAGGTTTTCCAACTAGTTTGGAATCTTCCATCTTGAATACCTTCAACACTTCCTTGATGTATTTGGACTGAGTGATATATATGCCTGCATCTTGTTGAAGAATATGTAGGCCAAGAAATAATTTGATCTCCCAAAAAATAGACATTTCAAATTATTTGCTCATTTCATTAGCAAAGGATTTGCATAACAATTCATTCCCCCCAAAATGATATCATCAACAAAAAATTCAGCAATCAGAATATTACCATCGATATCTTCTTTTAAGTACAAATTTCTATTTTCACTTGTTCTAACAAATTTTATGCTAATGAGATAGGATTGAAGTATTTCATACCATGCTCTAGGTGCTTGTTTCAATCCATACAAGGCTTTATGTAGTCTACATACCATATTTCTCTTGTCTGGATCAACAAACCCTTCTGGTTGTTCAATGTATACCTCTTCTTCCAGTATTCCATTTAGGAATGTAGATTTGACATCCATCTGGTATACCTTGAATCCTTTAAATGCAACATAAAAAATTAATATTATAACTCCTTCTAGTCTAGCAATGGGTGAAAATTTTTCTCCAAAAATCAATACCTTCTTCTTGTGCATATCCCTTGCATACTAACCTTGCTTTGTTTCTTCTGACTTCTCCGTTCTCATTCCGCTTGTTTCTGAATATCCATTTGGTACCGATAACATTATTTTCATCTGGTCTTGGTAATAGTGTCCATGTATAGTTCTTCTCAATCTATTCTATTTATTCATTCATAGCACTGACTCATTCTTCATTCTCAAGTGCATTGTTAACAAATTTTGGCTCAAAATCACAAAGTAAACATCTAGTGTTTAGTGACTTACTTCTTGTTCTTGTTCCAGCCTTCTTGTCTCCTATGATTTGATTATGTAGATGATGTCTTCTGACATACTTGGAAAGTTTTGGTTCAGCCCTTTGTTCATCATTTTGATCATCATCTTGAGGATTTTCTTGATTTTTGGTAATTACGGCCTGATGCTTGGGTGCAATGTTATGTTGCTCAAGAGTGATACACTGTTGCTCGAGTAGAGTGTCAGGTTCTTATAAACAAACCTCTTGTAGTCCTCTGGTTCTTTTCTACTTTCCTTATCATTCTTTTATGCAAATTCATCTATTTTCACATTTGCACTTTCAGTTATTTTTTTAGATGACTTGTTAAGACATTTATAAGCCTTGCCTTTGGTTGAGTACCCTAGAAAGATACCTTCTTCACTTTTGGAGTCAAGTTTTCTATTTCTATCATCCTTCAAAATATAACATTGACTACCAAAGATTCTGAAGTAACTTACATTGGGTGTATGACCATACCACAGCTCATAGGGTGTCTTCTTTGTGTCCTTCAATTGTACCATGTTTAATGTGTAGATAGTATTACTGAAAACTTCCCTCCAGAAAGTTTGAGTGATGCTTTTCTCAATCATCAATGTTCTTGCACAGTCAACAATTGATTTTTTTCTCCTTTCAACAATTCCATTTTGCTATGGTGTTCTTGATGCATAAACCTGCCTTTTAATTCCATTCTCACTGCAATAGTTAGTGAATTCATCTGAAGTGAATTTCCCTCCTCTATCTGACCTTAAGCATTTCAATTTATTTTCACTTTGTTTTTCTACCATAGCCTTATACCATTTAAACATCTTGAATGCTTCTGATTTATCTTTTAAGAACATGACTGTCATCATTCTAGAATAATCATCAATAAAGAATAAAATACCTATCTCCATAGTAGCTCTTTGTCCTCATGGGTCCACATAGATCTCTATGGACTAATTCTAGAATTGCATTAGATGTATGGGTTTTACTCTTGAAACTAGACTTTTTCATCTTACCTTTTTGACAATTCTTGCACATGATATGCTCGGGCTTAGTCATGCTCGGTAAACCTATGAAATTCCTTTTGTTGCTTATTTTTATCATGTTTTCAAAGTTCACATGACACAATATTTTGTGCCATAACCATATGTCTTTGTTAATAGCCATTAAACAAGTGGTGTTAGTGTCATCAAGATAGAAAAGGTTACCTTTTGTCTTCTCACCAGTTCCAATCAACCTTCCTGATTCATTGAATATCCTTTCCTTCTTATTTTCAAATGCCACTCGATGACCTGTATTATTCAGCTGTGAAAGACTTAACAGATTATAATTTAGTCCTTTTACCCAGTAAGAATTTTCACATTTGATTAGGTTATTCAACATTACAACTCATTTACCTTCAACTGGACAAGGTGTATCATTTCCCATTCTTATTGAACCACCATTATAGTATTCAATAGTTTCAAAATTTTGTTTATCACCGATCATATGATGATTGCAGCCACTATCTATGATCCAAACATCATTCTTACTAAATTTAGATTTGAGTGCAGTTTCTACATACATTTCTTCTTCTTCGTCTGAATCATCCTTCATGGCTACAAATACCATCTCAATGTATTCTTCTGATTCGGTGTCAGTGTCATCAGCTCTATTCTCAACTAGGTAACAAGATTTCTTCCCTTTGTCCTTTTATTCTTGGGTATATTCTTTTGTCATATTGACGGTTTCTTCGGTAATCTCTATTATCACCTCTATCAAAATTCTTCTCATATGATCTGTCATTTCCTTAGTCATATTTTCTTCTATTTGGACATCTTACAACAAAGTGTCCAACCTCTTTACAATTGAAACATGCAAGTGGTAATTTACCTTTGTATCTACTTTTTCCTCTCTTCAATCTTCTTGTCATTAGTGCTTCAATCTCATCAAGTCCTTGATCCTCATTATCACTTTCACTATCATTTCTAATAGCATGTCTATGACTTGAATTACTTATCTTTAAAGAAGATTTGAATGCAGATTCTATAGATGGTAAGACACTATTATCAAAGTTATTCATCTCAAATGAGATCAATCTACCAATTATACTATCTAGAGTAACTGTATTATTTTCAACTGCTCTCATTTCTTGAATAGTAGAAACTCTAATAGCATATACAAGTAGTAAGGTTCTTAAGATTTTACTTACAACTATCTCCTCTTCAAGTACACCTCCAACTCCTCGGATAGCATTGACTACCTCTTTGATTCTGCAACTATACTGAGTGATATTTTCTCCTTCTTTCATCCTTAAGTCATCAAACCTCCCTCTTAGGCTTTTTGCCTTTGCTCTTAGTACATTGGCATCTCCTCCATGTACCAACTTCAACTTATCCCACATTTTCTTTGTAGAGGTGAAAGTTTTGACATCTTCAAACTCAGTATTGAAGAGTGATTATGCAAGTTACATCATCATGCAATTATGCTCATGCTTTACTCTTAATTTCTCAAGAGTGTGAGGTCTTGTAGGCAACACATATTCAGTATCAAGGTATTGAGTAAAATCATTTCCAATACCTGATAGGTGGAGTCTGATTCTTCTTTTCCATGATGCAAATTTGTCTTTATTCAACTTGGGCACATCTTGTATGTTCATCTTGTGATCTTTTTCTTGAGCTATTAAACTCCCTATCTAAGCACACAAGCTCTGATACCAATTGTTAGTAATAACTGAGAGTGGGGAGGGGGTGAATTAGTGGCCTCAAAAATATTCCAATAATCAACCCAAAAAACTTAGTACCACAATATTAAGCCTCTAGTTATCTTCATTCCTATAAGATGAATGCCTTCAAATACAATTATCAAATTACTACTGCTCGAAATGCTTTTTTAAAGCTTATACTTTATGTTTACCAAATAGCAGTCTATTAATTTACCAAAAGATAGTAAATTATCTAGAGTATACCGATCAATCCAGTTAAGCTATGTGTAATGAAAAACACTAAAGTAATGACTCATAAACACATTGACACGTGGATTTTTAATATGGAAACCCTGTTAAGGGAAAAACCACTTGGGACCGGTAACCCAAGATTTTCAGTCTTCAGAAGTGAGCTCAGTGAAGAGCCAGCCCTGTTAAAGGTTACAAACACACTGTTAGGTGTGACCTTGTTAGAGGATTTAAAATTTTATTATGTCACTTGATATCAGGCATCTCTATGCTACCTTCCTTGATCAAACACTCTCTTGGCCTATCAATAGGTATCTGGCATCTCATGCTATCTTCATGATCAAACATTTTGATACTCCTTGGGATGTATCTCAATATAGAAAGGATCTTTAAATCTTGCTCGGTTAAGAGACTTTCTGAATCAATGGTTAAACTAAAATAGTATGATCTATTCACATATACAACTTATACTTGAAAATTTTCAGATCTATTGTAAGCTCATAAAACTAATCTAATCAACATATCTCTTTTAATACCTTTTCTCCACTTTAGTTCTGCTTGGTGATGTTGTGCTCTATTTCTTGGTGTCTGCAGAAAAATTTAGCTCTTTCCTCAACTTGATTGATTAGGACTGTATGAAGTTTCTCTTCAGCATCCTTTTTTCATTCATTCACCCTTAATTTGTAATGAATTAAGTTGTCTCTTTATAGACATGATATCACCATTGTTAGGTTCTTTATTTTCTTGATCTTGGCGTGATCCACAATATTATCCAATTAGATTTAAATAAAAACTCTTGTTTTATCTCACAATGATCTTCTTGCCAACTAGACAAAATAGCTTTAAATCCTTTACTCATCTCTGGCTTTGTCCTGTCGATCAAAAAAATGATAACTACCAGTTAAGTCCATATTTAGCTCTGCCAGCTAGATATTTTTTCATTTATGAACTCAAGTTAATTTCAGTGTTTTAACTCTTTGATAGCTTTGGTCAACACTCTAGTTCCCCTCGAGCTTCTCTGTCAGTTTACATTATGATTCTGGCCATCAGTTATGCTTGTGATTGTGCTTGTCAGTGTTCTTTCTCGAGCATCATTATGACTTGACTTTTGGTTATCTTTGTCCATCGAGTTCCACTAGCCATCCATGTTTTAAGTCACATAGTGAATTCTTGTCTTTTATGCATTACTAAAAGCATAATCTTTATCTCTTTGATTTTTTGAATTCTTTGACACTTTGATTATAGACAATTAGATTATATCAAGTTGACATCAATGACAATACAATCCATTAAATGATTTAATGTCTTGCATTATCTTTCTATATTTCGATGAGCATCTTAACATCTTCAAACATTCAATCAGCTATATGTCATTAGTTAAGTTTTCATCAAATTATGGTGGTCGTACACCAGAGCTTTCAAAAATGTACTTTATCGTTAATTAAAAAAACATATTTAATAATAATAATAAATATTCTCATCAATATTTTGTGTTTTAGGTACCTTTCCCTATAAGGATTCACAAAAATTTATTTATTTACTTCAAAATAGGGTGGTCGTACACATGTGTGGTATGGTCGTGAAACATACAGTTTGAAAAAGTGGTTTTTAAACATGCCTACTCAAATGAAATTTATATCATGTGGGTATTTAAATAAATTCCATATTGTAAAAGTAGACTCTGAGCACTACATTTTTTATCATTGAAGTTTTCTGAGATTCAGTCTTTAAGTGCCTCAAATTTTGACATCAATTGACAAAGAATTTTAAAAATAGGGAAAACATTTCCACTTTTAGCCCAAAAGTGGGACTCAACTTCTTGCAGCCACCCATTTAATTAATTTATTAATCTTTTCATCTATTATTTAAATAAATATTCCTATTTATTTAAGTAATTCATTATCCTTTTCTTTCTAAAATTAAATAAATTCTTATTTAAGCCTTTTCTCTAAGCCTATTTCCTCTATTTATTAAATGGACACTTTTTTTAATTTTCTAAATTCTTTAATCCTCTTTTTTTTTTTCATTTTAGCCAATCATGTACAATCACATGGATCAACTCCTAAATGTTTCTCCACATGCCACTTGTCATTCATCTCTTCATTTGATCTTTCCCACTTAAAAAGGTCAACAACTCCCTTCCACATCTTAATCTAAGCCACTCATCTATTTTTCCTCTTAATCTCCTTCACTTAAGTTCCACCCCTTAATCCTAGCCACTCATCTCTTTTGCCTCCTGATCCCCTTCACCAAAGCCAAAAATCTATAAAATCAAAGCCTTGTCATTTCTCAAGGATATATGTCATCTTCTTGTGCAAGGCTATGTTGTTGGTTTTGAGAAACCACATTCCTCTATCAATAACATAATCAACATTTTGTTATTTTGGGAGGTTTGCATGCTTTTTGTTTTAATAGATTAAGTTTGTTTCTTATTGCATTTCATCTCATTTGCATGCTTATTTCCATATCTTTTGAGGTGAATGTAGCAATGTAGGAGTAAGTTTTAGTTGTTTATTGCTTATTATTTTATAACATTTTTACATACTAAAGTAGTTAAATACAATATTCCTCCAATCATTTATTTGTACTTACTTGCAACATATTTTGGTGAATCATCTTCTTTAGTCAACTTACTGTATGGGATAAAATCTGCACAAGCTCAAATAAAGGATTAATAACACCGAATTAATCAAAGAATGAACTAATAATCAACATAAATCCCCACAAATAAAAGAAATGAAATCTAATCTATTGGAAATCAAAAAAAAAATTAAGCGCAAATCAATAGATAATTCAATCCGTTATTGTTTCTCTCCTTCTCTTGAAAGGTTGTTTAAATGGTGCTCAGAGTTGATACTAACAATGCTTTGAATTAGAATATTTGAGAAATATGATCAAATGATTGATATGTTGATTGTAATTCATATAGAAAAACCTACACAAAGATTGTGCTCTCAGAAAATTTGGATTCGGGATCAGGATTGGGGGTCCTTCAAATGAGAAAGAAGAAGGTTTATATAGAGATTTAAGACCGGTCGATGGTTGAGATTGGTCCTGTGAAAGCATATTGAATGGAAAAGATAATTAAAGATGGAGTGAAGATGAAGAAATTCCATTTTCAAGGAGAATAATAAAGAATATAATATAAATCAATTTGGAGAATTTCAGTTTCTAAAAAGCAATTGATTTTTTTATTAAAAGAATGATTTTCAATTTGCCAATTTTGAGGATAATTAAATAATTTTAATGAATTAAAGCTCTTTTTTATTTTTAGAATTCTCAGTTCCTTATGAAATTGTTTTTCTCTGATTTTTGGAAGTTTTTAATGAAATTAAATAGAAATTAGTCAAAAATTAAAATTAAATTAATTTTGGGGTTATTAATTTAATTGAGAAGAAATAATTAGCTAATTCAAATAATTATTGATAATGATTTAAACTATGAGAATTTAGAAATTGAACTTAATTAACTAATAAAGACCAATTAATTAAGGTGAAATTAATTAAATAAGATTGATTATTTAATTAATATTAAGAAATGATTAAGTGATGAAAAGATTAGGACATAGCATAATTAAGATGATTAATTAAACAATTAAAGAACCATTTAATCAATAGAGGAATAATTAGTAATTAAATGTGAGTTTGCAAGTCTGTCCATTTTTGGGTGTCTACATTTGCCCCTCTTTGATACAATGTGGCTTGTCACATCATGTCAAAGAATTTTCAGATTTTGATCCTACCCCAGTTTGCCCCGATGATAGCAGGTGGATTTATGCCCCCTCAACAAATTAAGAGAAAATGCACTAGAGCGTCAATTTGTTGACAATATTGTGAGTTAGAAGAAAATAAGTAAGAAATTATTAAGAAAAAGAAGTTCATTACGATCAACATGATGGATGTAACCAAGTCGCCAGATTTTTGTTTCAACATTTATTCATCATTGTACCTTATTTGAAAAGAAATAGATACATATGCACCCATATATTGACCATGTGGATATGACTATTACCTCTTATAACAAGCAGATAAAAGACAAGGAATGTTCAATTCTCTTCTATAGATTAGCTCATATCGTGGAACAACGTGGATGCTAGATGTGTGACAGTTCCTATTGCATTTATCCTAAATCATCCTTGCCCCAAAATTGAATTGAAACACTCCACAAATAGAAAAAAAAAAAGAAAACAATATTATGATCCATCATAACCACTCTCACCACTCAGTGGTATCCTTGAAGAGAATAAGAATACAATCATGAAAGCTAAATTGACAATAGAGTGACATGGCTGACCTTGTCAATAACTTTACCATTCCTTGATTGGCTTGGTTTTGATGTTTGATTGTGGATGTGTTCGGTTTCAAGAATGGACAGCCTGTATAAGACTGATCTGTCTGGTTTCGAGTGTATCCATCACTATCTAAGATAACTGATTGATTTACTTGATTAGATTGATCGATTGATGACAAATCAAATTGTTGATGAAGACGAGTATTATGAGTCCATTGTTGATTTATGAAGCTCATTGTTTTGATTTTGATTTGATGCTTAATCATCACTTTCTGCTTGTTGTAACAAAGATGATTTTATTGCAGAATTTTGATGTTTTTTTTAATTTTTTGGTTGGATTATTTCAGGATCTTTTATTATGTTTTTTTATCATTTTTCAATTTTTAGGATTTTTTTTCAGGTCTTTTTTGCTCTTTTAATGGTTTTTTTCAAGACTTTTTGCTCTTTTTATAAAAAATTTCAAGACATTTTTCTCTTTTTACAAATTTTTTTTAGGACTTTATGCAATTTTTAGGGATTTTTTAGGACTTTATTATGCTCTTTTTAGGAATTGTTTTACGACTTTATAAATTTTTTAGGTATTTTTCAGGACTTCATGCATTTTTATGGGTTTTTAGAGGACTTTATGCTCTTTTTAGGGATTTTTTCAGGACTTTATGCTCTTTTTAGGGATTTTTTAAGGACATTTTGAGACTACCCTCAGTCTGGTGAACTAGTATAGATCAGAGATAGGTGTTAATGCTCAGGAAGACTGTGCTTATTGGATATCTTTCTTAGCATGCTCAGTGATAGGCATTTAGTAAGTGCGAGATAATAATTGGAGTTCATTGATGTCAAAGTGGGATTTCAAAATTTGGTGCCTATTTGCCAAGTTTTCACCAAGGTACCTACCCAAGAATGCCTGTTTACCAAGTTTTCACCAAAGGGCAATTGTGTTTCTATTTAATCTTTTCTATTTTACTAAATTTTTTGTTGTCGTGAAGGCACTTGTTTGCTAGGTTTTCACCAAGGTAACTTTTATATTTATTTTTTTTGTATTTTTTAGGATCTTTAAATATGTACATTTGATCGTGGGATATCAGGTATAAAGATTTTTTGGGTACATGCTATTGATATAACCCAAGAGATGATCTTCTTCTTGAGTAGTGAGTTGATATGCCCCATTGTCACATGATCTGATTATCACATATGGTCCTAACTAGTTAGGTTCAAAATTTCCTGGTTTATCTCTTTCTTCTTGATTCTTCTGATTCTCCATAAGGATGAGGTCTCCTACCTCAAATATGTGTGGCCTGACTCTCTTGTGATAATTTCTTGTAAGGTTATTCTGATAGCCTTGTAAGTGATTCATTGCATTCTGACGTTTCTTGTCGAGAAACTATAGTTCACTTATCCTAGAAACTTTGTAGTCTTCATCTGATATGAAATTCTTCAATGATATTATGAGGGATGGTAGTTCAAATTGGAGGGGTAGAATCACCTCTGATCCATATAATAGGGAAAATGGAGTTTCTCCTGTAGGTGTCCTTATACTTTTTCTATATGCCCATAATGTAGGACTGAGCTACCAATGTCAGTCTCAACCAGATTCATTGACCACTTTCTTCAAGATTTTCAAGATTTATTTTTTGTTTTCCTCATCTTGGTCATTTCCTTGAGGGTAGTAAAATGAATATAAGCTTTGTTTGATTTGAAACTTCTCACAAAGATCATCGACATCCTTATTTTGAAAGGGTGAACTGTGATTAGTAATTATGGTTTGAGGGATCCCATATCGAATGTTGATGTAGTTCACAATGAACATGGAGATATTCTTACCAGTAATATATGTCAAAGGAATATCTTCCACCCATTTAGTAAAGTACTATGTTGCTGTGATTATGTATTTATGTCTGTCTGACGAAATGGGTGTAATTTTACCCACTAGGTTGAATCCCCACCTTGATAAAGGCCATGGTGAAGTGATGGGGTTAAGTCCTTGAGATGGCGCATGAATAAGATCTCCATGTATCTAGCATTTTCTACATCTTTTTACATACTTATGAGCATCTACCTCTATTTTTGGCCAATAGTATTCCATGCTTAATATTTTCTTTGCTAAACTATTACCACCTGAATGGGCCCTGCAAACTCCTTCATGGACCTCATACAAGGCTCTCTAAGATTCTGTGGAAGTGAGACATCTTAAAAGAGTTCCATCTAGAATTTTTCTATACAAAGTATTAGCAAGCAAGGTATACCTAAAGGCTTTTCAGATAAGAGAATTCTTTTGGTTTATAGATAGGTCAGATGGGAGGGTGTTGTCTTGATAGTAGGTATACACGTATTTGTACTAGGAGAATCAGGACCAACAAGGACACATGTTGATTATACTATTGGAGCCTCATAGGCTGGAACCATCAATCATTCTACCAGAAAGTAGAATATGTTTTTGTTACCTAGCATATCAATCAGAGATTCTATAGTAGCCATCACATCTGCAACTTTGTTTTAAGCCCTTGAAACTTGTCCAAATATAATGTAATGACAAGAAATACATAGTTTATCCATCATTTTTCTATATGGGACCATTTTCTCATCCTTTTTCATGTAATCATTATTGAACTAACAGATAACCAACCGGGAATCATCATAAACTCTCAGGTTCTTTATCTTTCATTGTAGAGCCATTTTTAACCTGATGATTAGAGATTCATACTCAGCTATTTTATTGGTACATGGAAAATTGAGTCAGAAATATTTAGGGTTTTAATCCTTTTGCAGAGTGACGAGTACTATTCATACTCCTACACCATGGTTTGTATACGAGTCATCAAAGAATAATTTCCAAAATTCTATTGTTGATGCTTCCATGGTAAAAATTGTTTCATCAGGAAACTCATAGACAATAGGATGATGATCTGGAACAAGGGATTTTGTATAGTTCCCACCCATAATTTATGTTTCAATATTAATACCATAATATTTTGATTATTTTCATGATGATTATGTATATGTTAGGATGATTTTACTCACCTCATACTTGCATGTGTATGGATGGAATATATCTTTTACATTACTGTGTGGCATGTTTATCTTACATTTCTGTATGATGTGTCTGATGTAGTAGAGGATGGAGACATAGTTACTTGCATTGCAAGATCGACACGTTTGACCGATCCATATCATTGTCTGTTATATATTATTTATTGTATTTAGTAGATTAGTTAACTTACATAATTCTACGTCATGGAACCCTCAGGACTTGTAATCTATAAATGAATTACATTTATGAGTATGTATTGTCTTATGTTACATTGCTTTCACGTTGTTATTCATTATCAATTGTAAATTTTTTTTAAAAAAAAACATTCTGTAAATATTAGTATCATGTTTAAGGTTAACTTCTCCAGGGTTCCATGGCAGGGTGTTTTTTATTAAGGTAACAATAAGTTTTGAAGGGGACCTAAAACCCTTTACATAGCACCAAAATGATAGACAATAAAGGATGAAATTGAAAATGAACTATCACATATGACAGAAGACCAAAAGAGGGCTATACCCCAGATATAACAGAAAACATCATTATAAAACATCAAAATAGCTAACTACAAAATGCTTCCAGCAGACAAATAACAAAAAACTTCCAGCAAACCAAAACAATCCAGCACTAAAGCTAAATAGCTCCCATATGATCCTCCAGCATCTGAACTTCAACCATCTGAACTTCTTGATATCTTTGGTCTAGACTTTGTCTTTCTTCTTAGTGTTGGAGCGAGTCCTAGTGCCAGGGCCCAAAATATGATTTTTTTGAGGGCTATCATCCTCCTACCTTGCCTTGTCATTGTCATTATCTTCTAGAAGGGTATATAAAGATTTCAGATTATCTAGAGAGTTTTTCATACCCATTTTTCTAACAGTAGTAATCTTTTTGATAAGAGCCTTATTGTTGTTAACATTTTCATTAATTTTTTTGAGCTTGTTGTCCACCATGGTGTTGATCTTGGTATCCATATTGTTAACCTTATCAAAAATATTTTTCCCCTGTTGGTACATGGTAGAATCATTGCATATTTTGTCAACAATTCCTCCAGCAGAGTGTTCCTATCTTCCAGATTCTTATAATTATCTTTGATCTCCTTTATATCATCCTAAATCCACTTATCCATATTATAGATGTTCTCTACTTTATTTCTGGCCATTTGAAGGAATGAAATAGTAGCCACCCTTTTGGCATTGACCTCTCTCTCATGGAGGTCATCCTCAAGGATCCTCATGTTATGGTCTTCAAGGTCACCCTTCGAGGTATCATGGTTGTACTCATCATTTTCATTCTCATTGTAATCTTTCTCAGTTTTGTCAGTTTCCTTATCAGGGACAATATCCTCCTCATTATTCTTCATGTTGCCTTTTTCTATCTCCATTTCTGCCATATCCCTTGTTTCCCTGTGGTAATCTTGAAGGTCATGAGTCTGATCTTCCCCACCATCCTTATTGATAGTGTGGTCTTCATTGTGGGTATCAATGTCCCCTGACTCCCTCTGAGATTCCTTAGTATCCTGATTCTATTCCTCATCACCATCATTTTTAACAATATGGTCTTCAATATGGGTATCAATAATATTATCAATTTCTTCAGTAATTTCATCCAATATTTTGTTCTCCATTTTTTGGGTCTCCTCAGTATCATCTTTACCACCCAAAGACACATTGGTGTTAGTCTTCATGTCCTCAATTTTTCTTGGTTTCCCAGTGAAACCCTCATCCTAAGATGACTCAATATCTTGTTAATCATCAGTTTTCATCTCCTCGATATCATCATAAATTGGCAGAGAGATATCTGCAGCAATAGGGCCTCTACGGTTTTTTTAGCTTTTTCCATACTAGGGCTCTTACCCTTAGACACCTACAGACTTTTCCTCTTAACATTCACAATACTTTTGGGAATGGGGTCAGGAATATGATTCTTAACATAGTCAGCAATCAACAGAATTAATCCCTCATGTAAAATAGGGGAAGACTTACTCCTATAGTCACTGATGCTCTGGTTGAGCGAAATTAAGAGATAGAAGGGAAAGCAAACCCTAATGTTATGATGTAAATGGTTTACCAAAAAAAATGATAATTATAAACCTTAGAATACCTATCATCCAATGTGAAGTACTCCATGATAGCCCAAATCATGAATGCCCAAATACACTTAATATTTGATAGGTTGACATAGTCCAAATCACCCTTCACAAGCATTTCCCTTTCTTCATCAGTCTTAGGGAATTTTTTATAACCTTTATTTCCCTCTTTTTTGTCTTTCATAAAATGCATCCCCTCCAATGGAAGACCCATTATTTCTGTAAGATGATCCAGAGTGAGCTTGACAGATTTTCCCAAAATGTTCACAGTGTCGGTCTCCCATCCATTAAAAAAATCTTTCGTCACTTCCTTGTCATTTCCATGGAGACACTTAAAATATATGTGAACATTACCCTTCTTAAGCTTGCTCCACACCTCTTTTTCTTCCCTCCATTTACACTCTGCAAGTTCTGTCTTCAAATCTCCTCCCATATCTTCTTCCTTTGTAGTTTGGCCTCTCTCGCTGCTCTGTTTCATACTAGTTCTCAGCTCAAAGTGAATATAGATTTTCAAAATCACAGAGTACTTAATGATGTCCTAGAAAACTTGTGACTTAAGTGAATCATCATTATTTTTATGCTTCACATTGCTTGATGGCGTCATCGTACCCCTAATCAGATCATCATTAATCAGAATGATTAATGGGAATGACCTCACCTGCCTTATGATTAAGCCTATCATAATTGAGTAATAATTCCACCTCATTATTAATTTTTGTGTTCCCTTTCCACTTGCATGTGACATCATTCTTTACACCAATGTTGTCTAGACAATCAGCCACTTGATTTGTTTCCTGAAAACCATGAGAAACATAAAAGGAGGTAAAATTTGAGGCCACATTAATTATCTTATAAATTATGTGTTCAATAGTCCATGATTCCTTACTCTTGCCTCTAATATTATTAATAATATTTAAGGAGTCTCCCTCCAGCCAGACTTTCTCACAGCCTAGTTCCTCTGCCAGCAAAATAATGTTGAGAGAAACCATAGCTTCGGCCCTATGGTTAGATTGAATTCCCAAAGGAGATGCAATCGCACCCACACAATTACCATTCTGATCTCTTATTATGCCACCTCCTCCAGTAGTTCTCGGGTTGCCCTTCATGGCCCCATCGAAGTTAGCTTTAACCAAACCATTAGGGAGCGAAGTCAAAATTGCCAAAGATCTCTGATTGATATGACTGTCATTACTATCACTTTGCCTCTTACCTAAATTAGACTCAGGTTTAAAGGATGAGAAGTTTTCTTCCAACGCCCTACAAATTTGATTTCCTACGACTTCAAGAGATTCCTTCTTTTCTCTAAAAATTTTGTTGTTGCGCTCTTTCCATATTGTCCAGCACACATGAGGAGAGATAAGGAACCAAAGATCTTTATCAATAAATTTCTGAGGCAGGTATCTCCATTGAGCAACAAAATCTTTCCAAACAAAGGGAAAACACCAGCAGATTTGTCATTTTCTAAAGATGATATCCCAAACTTTATGAGTGAAAGGATAGTGGAGCATGATATGATCACAAGATTTAGTGTTTTCAAAGCAAATACTATATCTATTAACAATGTTTATACCTCTCCTAGAGAGGTTATCAAGAGTCAGTGGTTTATTTTAAATTAATAGCCAATAGAAGAAATTGATTTTAGGTATGAGATTATTATACCACACAAAAGAGAAAGGAGGCCTTTCCTCACTATCAGAAAGAATATTAACAGTAGAGGCCACAATATACTTTCCATCAAAAATAGGATTCCAAACAACTGAATCCTAAATGTTATCTTTTATGTACCAATTTTGAAGCTCATGCTGGAGGGAAATGAGACTAACATAAATTTCTCCTAGATTCTTCCAGTTGTTGTCCTGCCAGTAATCAGTAACTTTTGTGCCAATAGAATCTTTGCTTCTTTCAATAATTTTCTTCTAGTCTTGATTGGTGAACAGAGGCACAGAATGGATCCATTCATCATCCTAGAAATCAATTCTACAACCATCTCCCAACTTCCATCTTTTACCTTTCACAATCAGGTCTTTGGTAGTTTTTATACTATTCCAGATTAAGGAACCATTAGTATTGTTGTCTTCCCCTATAAAGTCCTCCAAAGAATTATTAAGAAAGAGATACTTACTTTTAATTATATAATTCCACTCTTTTTGATCTCCATAAATCCTCCATAGTTGTTTATCCATGAGGGATTTATTAACTTTTTTAATAGTCTGCAGCCCAAGACCTCCCAACTTTTTAGGCTTACAAACTTTTTCTCAAGATACAAGGCTCATTCTTTTCTTTTCCTCAACCCAAAACCAGAGGAATCTTTTCTGAATTTTTTCAATTTCATTAGAAATTTTATGGGGAATTTTAAATAATCTCATTGCATAAATAGGGAGGTTCTGAAGGGTAGATTTTAGTAATTGGAGTTTTCCTGCATTATTGAGAAGCGCCCCTTTCCAAACAGCAAATTTATTGTTGTATTTGTCTATTAGAGTGTGCTAGAAACTTTCTGGAGGATTGGAGCAAAGGGGAAATCCCAAGTAAGATGAAGGGAGTTTCCCAATGGAACAACCAAGAATAGTAGACATTTTCTTTTGTCTTTCTTTAGGAGTAATAATGAAGAAGATGGAACTCTTAGTCCAATTGAGAAGATGTCTAGTAGCCTCATTATAGATAGATAGACCTTTCTTCAGATTTCTGGCTTCTTTAATTGTCGACTCTCCCATGATAAGTGTATCATCCACAAATTTCTCATGAGAGAAAATGATTCTAGCCGAGGATGGTTGAATGCCTTTTATTTCCCCTTTTTCCACCATCTTATGGATATACCTCCCAAGGCACTCGACAAGAATAGCAAAGAGAATAGGAGAGATAGGTGTAGGATTTGACAAACGTCAAATCTTCCCAAGAAACCTGCATGCAAGACAATTACAAAGAAGAAGAAGCAGACAGAAGAGAGAATACAGAAGAATGGCTATGGCGGCCAAAAGGCCAGAGGAGACATCATGTTGAAAAGAATAATTTCTATATTATCAACAATACTGATTACAAAACTCCTTGTAAAAAACTAAGCGGTGATTCCTTATAAAGGATACCGAAGCCCTAAAAGGGAAACTCTCAGAAAATAGAAAGTTTCCTAAGTATAACTTAAGCACAAAAGAGTAATTACTAAATTACTCTAACACCCCCCCTTAAGTGTAACTTAGGGAGAAGAAAAACTGCTAAACTACTGCAGAAAGCAGGAAAGATGGGTCCCGGCAACTAGGCCTGATCAGGTACCCAAAACAAAGCAGACTAGATGAAGAAAACCTTCAATCTAGAGAAAAAGGTGTCCCAGAGAAAGGAACAAGAAAAAGAGCAAAAAGCATCTCCGAAGCATGTCTGAAAACTCTGTCAGAAGATACTGTTGGAACCCCCACTGAAGTGCATGATCAGGTAGAGAAGACAAGTGTCTGAAGAGCTGATCAATCGAACCAGGAAGCAATAGAA
>MU224934.1:1268930-1280330 GCA_018584345.1 Thuja plicata | reverse complement strand
TACAGAACAATGATGCAACAGAAAGAGCATGCAAGCTCAGAAGTCAGAAAGAAGAGTGAGCTATGAACTCAGAAGAAGAGATCCCCGGACCTGTAGAACCAAGCACACCACCAGAGGGCATAAACTGTCAAACGCGGAGGAGTGAAAACCTAAAGTAGAATATAGAAAAATAACATCTGCCACTGAATAGCACACTAAACTAGCTTTCTGACGATATCTCATTTGCCGAAAAAGGAGTCCGGATGAGCCAGATATGACTCCCGGAAGGCAAAACAAAACATTGGACTTCAATAGAAAAAATCACTATAAAAAAAGTGGAACCAAAAACCCTAACCTCCACCATCGGAAAGTGCTCGGAAAGAGCTTTTCGACGGTATATGGAAGTCAGAAAAATACCCCCGTATGCTCCCTGTAGAGCGAAAAAAGCCCAGGTACCCCCAAAAAGGCAAGAAAAGAGCCAGAGAAGCCCCTGGGGCTAAAAAATTTGGGCCCCCAGGCGCATGGCGCGCGCTGGGGGCTTAAACTGGGCTCCCGGTCACCCATATGACCATGGGCCGAAAGCACAAGCCCGCGGGGGTTTAATAAATCCTGCCACCGCTGGCGGAGCGGCGGTGTGGGCGCTGGTGGCCGCTTGGGGCGGTGCAGTGCGGGGCCGGGCGGTGGGCCGGAGCGGCGGGCCGCAGGGGCGGCGGGAGGCGAGCCGCAGGGGCGGCGGGGGCCGCGGAGGGTGGCAGGCGGCAGGCAGCGGAGTGTCCGCTTGGAGGCGCGGTGGCTGCGGGCGGCGCCTGGGCGGCCGCTGGGCGGGGCGTTTGCAATAACAAAGGCTGCGTTATTAAAAACGCGTAAAACCCTTGTAAAAAAAGGTTTTTTTAATTTTTTTTCTCGGTTTCTGTGCCTGTACGGCACTGGAAACCAAAATTTTTTTGCCTCAGGTTCAAGTTGTCCAAAATAGACAAATTTTATGTGGATTCTAGGGTTTTTGGGCCTTCTGGACGCAATGGTAGTGTCCGTTTGGGCCCAAAGTGACCAGAAACAGAGGTCCCCCCAAAATCCACACAAAACCTTCTGCAAAACCTCTAAGACCCTCTGTGCTTCAATGAAGACCGAACAACCGACAGCAGGAAAGCTCTGATACCATGTAGGATTTGACAAACGTCAAATCTTCCCAAGAAACCTGCATGCAAGACAGTTACAAAGAAGAAGAAGAAGACAGAAGAGAGAAGACAGAAGAATGGCTATGGCGGCCAAAAGGCCAGAGGAGACATCATGTTGAAAAGAATAATTTCTATATTATCAACAATACTAATTACAAAACTCCTTGTAAAAAACTAAGCGGTGATTCCTTATAAAGGATACCGAAGCCCTAAAAGGGAAACTCTCAGAAAATAGAAAGTTGCCTAAGTATAACTTAAGCACAAAAGAGTAATTACTAAATTACTCTAACAATAGGATCTCCTTGTCTTAACCCTCTGGTAGGTTTAAAAAATGTAGATGAACCCCCATTAACAATGACAGAGGAAGAAATAGTAGTAACAAGTTGCATAATAATTTTGATGACCTCCTTGTTAAATCCAAAAAAAGACAAAACCATCTGCAGAAAATGCCAATCGACTATGTCGTAAGCCTTAGATAAGTCCAGTTTCATCATGAAGCCCTATTTTTTAGTCTTTTCCAGAGAACAGATATTCTCATGAGCCACAATGATAGAATCAAGGATTTTTCTCATAGGAACAAAGCCATTTTGCTGGGGGGATATAATATTCGAGAGAAACTGGAGCAGTCTAGAAGTAATAAATTTAGACATAATCTTGTATAGAGAATTGCACAAGTTGATAGGTCTAAATTCTTCCACTATGTTGGCTCCTGGTTTTTTAGGAATCAGAACTAGGAAGGTTGCATTTAATTCTTTGAGAAGACATCTAGAACCAAAGAATTCTTTAACAGCAACCTGAACATCTTGAATAATAATATCCCATACTGCTAGAAGAACAACATAGGGAAGCCATCAGGGCCAAGAGATTTTTCTCCTTCGAAAGAGAAGATAGCATTTCTGATTTCCTTCTTCAAAGGAATATCTTGGATCATTTTTTTAGAAGGTTCATTGACCAATTGAGGGATGGAATTAAGACTTTCATCCTAATTAGGTCTATTCAAATTATTATCCTTAGCAAGCAACTCAGAGAAATATCTTAACATTTCAGATTTGATATCTTCCTCCTTCCGAATAGTTTTACCTTTTGATTGGAGATTATTTATCCTATTAATATCTTTGTGTTTCAAAGCCTTCATATGGAAAAATTTTATATTTTTTTCCCCTACCTTGAGCCAAAGAGCTCTAGATCTCTGTCTCCAGAAAGACTCCTCCTTGGAGATAATGTTATGATAATCAACAATCAGAATGTTTTCCTTGATTTTAGTTTCCTCTGAAAGACCCTCCTTCTGGATATCATTCTGAATTTCCTTAATATCATTATGCAACTTGCCTTCCTGATGGAAGATATACCCAAAAACTTCCTTGTTCCATCTTTTCAAATTGCTTTTAATAGTGTTCAGATTCTTAGCCATCCTATACATTGCTCCCCCTTCAACAGTTTAATTCCACCATTCCTCAATCTTATTTTCTAAGTTAGGGTGAGCTAGCCACATTCTTTTAAATCTAAAGGGAAAGTTCTTTCTACTCTTGATCTGATTAATATTTAGGGATATAGGATAGTGTTCAGATCCAATACGAATTTTGGTAGAAAGAGTGCAAAAGTACCTAGCCATCCATTCATTGGTTAAGAGGGCTCTATCTAGTTTCACTTGAATTAATTCCTTCCTAGTTTGTCTATTAGACCAAGTATAGTCAATGCCCTCCAGATCAATATCTAATAGATCTTTCTCATAGATAAATTCCATCAGGTCTGATCTATTTTTCATTTTGGAGATGATCCCTACCTTTTTTTCCTCATTATTTAGAGGAGTGTTAAATTCTCCCATAATCATCTAGCTAATTTCTTGAAAGAGATTACAAATATCTTTCAGTCTTTGCATATAGTTCTGTCTACCACCTCTAGTGTTAGGGGCATAAACATTGATCAAATCCCAGCTAAATTTATCCTTGAGGTAAGTGATCTTGGCCACTAAAATATTTTTTTCACTATGAATTAAATTGCACACAACATTTTTATTATTCCATAAAATCCCTATACCTCCTGAAGCTCCATCAAAATCACCACCTATGCTCCCATAATATTTAGACACATGCATTCTTTCTAGTTTTTCTTTAGTCATTTTAGTTTCTTGAATGAGAAGAATATCAGGTTTTCTATCTCTAACCATATTCCTAAGTACATCCTATTTATGGAGGCTATTAAGACCTCTTATATTCCAAGAGATGACTTTCATTTTAAAGACTTAGAAAACATATCTCAGGGATGGTACGTTGTTTGCCATCCGCTATATTTTGTTTTTCTTTCTACTCTCTTTTCTTCTTTTGTGATTCCCTTCCTTTCTTACTCTTAGGAGTGCCAACATTAGCCTTAATTTTTATTCTAGTTTGAACTCCCCCTTGATTATGCTTTTCTTGTTTTTTTAGATGATTCACATGAATTATTGTTGTTCTGGTCTCATTTTTTACCTAAATATTTGTTGAAACTTTTATTATTCTTTACCTGTGACCAAGGAGCTTCTTGGATGACTAATTTTGTCTCTGAATTCAAGATGGTCTCCGTGTTTTCTTCTCTCCACAGATCTGCAATAGGGGATAATGAGTCATCCTCACTATCTTATAAGGAATTTCCATTGAGATCAAGTTTCCCAATGATTCCTTCATCAGGAATGGGAGAAACAACAGTAGAAGGGGGTAAATCTTCTGAGCCATTCAAATTGATTGCATTATTAGAAGCTCCTAATCCCTTCAACTTAGGTTGACCCTGCTCTTGACTAGAATCAACAATGACAACTTGATCAAAACTAGGTTTTTTATCCAAAAGTGATTTGGTTTTCAAGTTGCAAAATTTCCTTTGATTCATTACTAGGTTGATCAAGATTAGTTTGGTTTTTTGGATGTTTTTTAGCCTCAGAAACATTACTATTAACCCTCTCTATTTTTTTCTCCTAATGAGCATGATTAGAATTAACTAAAGAGCTAACATAAATATTGTTTTTCTATTTCCATACTTTTTTGGGTTCCCTTTTATGTTCTTCTTTCTCTTTAGATTTTTTAAGCGGGCAATGTTTAGCCCAATGTCCAAATTTTTTATAGGAAAAACAAGAAAAGGGAAGCGATTCATATTCAACAGATTGGATGTACTTACCCAATTTGGAGTTGATAGTGATGACCTCTAGAAGATCTATTGTATGATGTATGTTCACACAGATTCTGGCAAAGACTAATCTAGATCTGGCGGTAGTCATCGAGTCAATCGATAGCAACTTCGCAAATGCACTCGTGTGACCAAAAAAAAAATCCTCATGCTAGTATTCCATTGGGAGGCTGGGTAATCTCACTCAAACAGGGGTAGTATCAAATATATTTGCATTTAGATCCAGATTCGTAACCCATTTTTGAAGAGCCAATGATGATTTTCCAAACATCGAGGGTCCTCCACATAGTAATTTTGATGATTCTTCCATATTTGAGAATACGAAAGAAAAAAACCCCTTTGGCATTGCTGCTATATCCACTTGTCCCTTGAGTTTCCATTTGTGATAGGTAAGCTCCCTAACAAGCTCAATATTAGGTCTTGTCCCCGTGAACTTACCAACCAGAGTAAGAGCCATTGTGGAAATAGTATGATCCACAAGGGGATCGGGGATTGTTCTACCAAAAAAGCCCTTGTTGGTATCCAAGATATTGCTGATTTTAGGAAAAGAAGATTTTCCTGATGGTTTGATCTTGAATAACGATGACCAGCTGCCTTTGAGAAGATTCTTGTTTGAAGCAAGATCATTTTGATTAGTCAAGGTTCCTTTAGATGAGCTTTCTCCTGGCCCACCATCTCAGAAAGGAGGATCCTTGACATCATCTGAATCTTTTGTGGAGCCCTCCTTTGTTGATCCTCCCACAGTCTACTAGTCTCTTGCAGCAGCAAATGCAAGGTTTCTTCTAGCATCATGTTTCCCGCCATCACAAGAATTCAAATTCCCTCCTGACTGCCCTTTCTCTCCAGCTCCTGCTCCCACTCCTTCCATCGCACATCCTCCACTTGGTATCAAAGTCATGTTTCTACACTGGGAACTCTGGGATTTTGTATGCCCACTAGGTGTTTAGTTGTTGGAAATTGTAACTCAAAATATTTAGGTAAAAATTTGCAAGTTGTTTAGTTTATTTTGTTCAATGCATCTTACCTGAGCAACTGTCTATTGTGTTTGGGTACATTCTCTATGCATCTAGGATGTTGTATTCTTAGGTGTCATGAAGTGGTTACTCCCTTAAGTGTGGCTAATACTAGTCACTTTGTTATGTGAGATGTTTTATGATTCATTATTTATTTTAGCTTTTGATGATTTGTTTGTGTTTTGTTTGGGCTAGTATTAAATTTTTGAACTTTCTTATGCTTGGACTAGTCATCTGATTCTCTTTTCGCTATCTATTTTGTGACACTAGTAACACTTGACTTACTGTTGAATTACCATGGTACATTTTATTATTTATTTCTTGACTTGTTAATCCCCAACTTGGGAGTTTTATTTCTATTTTGTGATGACTATTCCGAATGTTTGATATTACTAGCTCAGTTTTGTGAAACGTGTTGTTTCTATCATGTTCATTATAGACCTTTGATAGTATGTGTAAGGGAGGATATTTCAGAGGATGGTACTAGGGTGTTTTTTCATAGTAGGTCAATTGGGTCAAGGATCTAAGTCCCCAATTGAATTATGCATTGCATTAATAAGAGAACCATTCTAGCACCTTTATGTAAACCTTTTAATCTTTATTTATTTGTCGGCTTCCAAGAGTAAGCCTAATTTTAGGGGGGTTTATGTAGTGCCCACCCATAATTTAATTTTCAACATTAATGCCATAATATTTTGATTATTTTCACGATGATTGTGTATATGTTAAGATGATTTTACTCACCCCATACTTGCATGTGTATGGTTGGGATATATCTTTTACATTACTGTGTGGCATGTTGATCTTACATTTCTGTATGATGTGTCTGATGTGGTAGAGGACAGAGACATAGTTACTTGCATTGTGATATCCACATGTTTGAACAATCCCTATAATTGTTTTTTTTATATTATTTATTGTATTTAGTAGATTAGTTAACTTACGTAATTCTACATCATGGAACCATCGAGATTTGTAATCTATAAATGAGTTACATTTATGAGTATGTATTGTCTTATGTTATATTGATTCTACATTGTTTTTTATTATGGTAAAAATAGGTTTTGAAGGGACCTTGAAACCCTTAAACAATAGAGACAAGAGAAAGGCATTAAAACCCAGAGAACAACTAGCTTCCCCAAGGAAGGAAGCAGGCTACAAAGGGACAAATCCTAGATTTAACTTTAAACAACTACAAAGCAAAATGCAGAAAAAAAAAGCCGCTGGAAGAAAAACAAAGGAAAAGGCCACCAGCACCAAGATCAAGACAAAGTCTTCAGGAATTTCTCAGAATCCTCCAGCTGAGTCTACATAGTCTTCACATTGTCTTTCAGCTTCTGAATATCCGGATCCTCAACCTTCTACTTCTTAGACCTAGTATGAGTGCCAGGTCTCATCTGCTGGGTAGGAACAGAAAGGTCAATGGTTTCTTTGTTTCCTTCCAGCCAATTACTCAGAGATATCATATTCTCCATTTTAGACCTCATACCTGTGTTCACCAGACTAAGCAAATGTTGTAGCATTTCCTCATTCCAGCTTATTTTCTTCTGGATAGGTATCATGGCTATCTCGACAACTTTTTTAACTTTTTCTTCAATATCAGATTTGTGTTCATGCACATTGACATTGGCATTGTGAGGAACCTCCTTTCTGAGAATAGACATAGTATCCTCAATCATAGAGCTCTTATTTTCCTTCTGACCTATGAGTCCATCCTTCTGATTTCCCTTTGAAGAGACTAAGGTTTTCTACCCTGAAGGATTCTATCACTGTCTTCTTCCTTATTCTCCTTCTCAGAGCTGGGAGAATCATGAGACTCCAAAATTTCCTCTCCCAGAACCTTAAAACTATTGTCCCCTGAGTTATCTTCATTAAAATCCATAAGATTAGTGTCAGATTCTTTGTGTTTGTTGGCATCCTTCTCAATCTCAATCTCATTTTTCTCATTAGCTTCAGTGTTAACAATCTCCAGAACAGAATTAAACTTTTCCCTAGAATTCAGATTATCTTGACTTTCCTCAGGGTTTACCTTTTCATTATTGATATTAGGATCCTCCGAATCCTTCACCATAGGGGTATTGATTCTACATTTTTATTCATTATCAATTGTATAAAAAAATTTAAAAATCATTTTGTAAATGTTAGTATTATGTTTAAGGTTAACTTCTCCTGGGTTCCCTGGCGGGGCATTACATTCTGCTAGTTGGTCAGCAATGACTTATCCTTTTATATCCTTACGATCCACATACTCAATGTCAAAATTGCTTAAAATCATCACCCATTTGGTGAGTCTTCCTGTTAATGTTTCTTTACTTAATAGATACTTCAATGGATTAATGTGCGCTATGAGGTTAGTTTGGTGACTCAATATATAGTGTCTCAACTTTTGAGAGGCAAAGATAACTGCAAGACATGCTTCCTCAATTGAATAATAGTTTATCTCATACCAACCAAATTTTAGTTGATGTAGTAAAAAACTCTTTCCTTTCCTTTATCATCATATTGTGCTAGGAGAGTGCCTAATGATGAATCTTTCACTGAAATGTATAGAAGTGGTTTACCAGGAATTGGTGGAAATAACACTGGACAACTCAACAGATATTTTTTGAAAATTTAGAAATCTTGTTAACATTTCTCTATCCATAAAAAAGTCATTCCTATATGCAAAAGATGTTCAAATGAATGACAATTATATGCCAACTATGCTATAAATCTTCTGATGGATTGAACCTTCCTTGAAGTCCTCTGGGCTGCTTTAGATTCATTGGACAAGGTGTGTCTAATATTACTTTTAATTTCTCAAGTTCCAGTTTAATTCCTCTGTATGAAAATATAAATCCAAGAATTTTTCTAGATGTAACCCCAAAAGTACACTTCTTTGGGTTTAGCTGAACCTTGTATTCTTCCAACCTATCAAAAATTAGTCCCAATACTTACAGTTGTGTCTCTCTGAATTTTGATTTAACCAATATGTCATCTACATAATCTTCCATGGTGTAATACCCACCCCTTAGTTTTATTTTCTATTTCGGTTGCCGAGATCTTTTAGGCCTTTTCATGTATGTGTTTGTTATTTCAGTTGGTTTTGAGGATATTCATGTATTACTTTTCATTATATTATTGATACATTGCTTAGTGGTGTTATATCTTCTATCTACATGTGATTTATTATTATTTCATGATGGTTATGCATATGTTATGATGTTATTTAGATTATGGCTTCTAACAATACTGACCCTATATCTGTATGTGCATGGATCATTTGTATGTTTTACTTTTTTGTTTGACATGTTTGGTATGGTATGGGACAGAGTTGTAGTTACTTGATTCGGTGAGATCCAGATGATAAACTGGTCTCAACCATTGATTGTTATATTATATGTATACATTGATGAAATTATTTTTCCATTAGTACACTTAGTGAAAAATATTGACAGAGATCATTGGTAGACTATAGAGATCACCAACAGACTTCAAGCATTACCGGTGAACAATGAGCATACTCGATAGAACACAAAGGTCATGAAAAATGCTAAGTATAGAATCGACAAGCATCACCGGCGACTACAAGCATCACCGGAAACATAATTTTTAGAACAAAACCGACAGGAATAGAAAAGGCATACCCGATGACAAGTTCAAGAAAGGAACACCAACAACCAAGAAAACCTACTGTCAGAACCGATAGTCAGTTAGAGAACCCGCAAATTGTGGATATGATTTTTACATGACGGATAAAGAAATGTAATTCTATTTATAGAGTTTTTATTTGTTTTAAATCATAACTTGAGGGTCAAGCAAGATTTATTTAAATGTTTTAATGCATCCTAACAGATCTAAAACATATCTAACTAAAGATCAAGGTCAAGTTGTAAACCTTGGATCTGAGTTAACTTGTGATGCATGAATCAAGAATTGAGCCTAGTTTAGTATAAATAGATGTTCAAACTCAATTGTGAGTTATGAATTCATTGTTGTTGATAGCCATGAAGAGCATCTAAGGAGAAGAAGGTAGAATTCATGCAAAGTTTAGAAATAGATCACATCAGTTATCAAGAACACACAGAGGCTACCGATGAGAAGATAAAGGTATTACTCAATCATGGAAGGATGCTTACTTATATGTATGAAGCTTAATAGGATCTGTTATCAGTAATTAAAGATTGCATACATCATCAAATCAAAGACTTATATAGTTGCATTCTAACAAGTGCATCACATCTAAAATCCTTTTGTAGAAGGTAGACTTAACAGTTCTTTACAAATCTCTTAATAGAGTGCACACTTAACAGTGTTGCTAAAGCTTCAAATGTAGTAGATCTTAACAGTTCTCCACTGTAATACTCCTAACAGGGTAGGTCATCAGAAGTGACCAATTGTAAGCCTTAACCGGCCCCTTCTTATCTACAGATAGTGAAGTCTTGTGGTTAACAATCCCCACTGCATTTTTTACTTCCTAACAGGAGTTTTCTGCGATATCATATCTTGTGTCATGTGTTATCGATTTTCATGAATGTTTCTAATATGGTTACATACTAAATAATTTATGATATGATTGCATATACATAAAGAAAGATGAACAATTAGATAAGATAATTTACAAACTGATGATTAAGGGTTAATGGGCTAACCAAGAAAAGTTTTAGAGGTACCGATTCACCCCTCCCCTCTCAGTACATCAACTCAATATAATTCCAACAATTGGTATCAAAGCTAAGTCTCTCTCTGGAAAATATTAAAGAATTGAGAGAAAATATCAGAGCAATGGACAGATTCAGACTGGTAATGACTATTGAGAATGAGCAGTTACAAATGAAAATAAACTATGAGTAGTATAAGGAGGCAAAAATAAAGTTGAGAAAACTTCTTGATGAAAGAAAGATAATGGAAACAAGGTTGAATGAGACAGACTACAAAGAATTGGAAATAATAGATTACTTTGAAACACTGGAATCATCAATAAGCAAAGCTTCAGACACATCAGGTGAAGAAATTACAAGTATACAAGAGTTCAATCTACATCTGACAGATCAAATCAAGATGCTAAAAATTGGTCAAGAGACTCAAATGGTAAAAATGATTGATGTAATGAATGATGTAAGAAAATCTGAAAATGAAAGAACACTAGCCATTGATCATATGAGGAAAATTACAGAGAAACTACAAGAGAAAGAATCAGAGATTCTAAGACTCATTGAGCATCATCATGAGGTCACCAACCAGATTATCCTTATGATTCAAGAAGCAAATAGATTAAATACAGAACTCATTGAAAGAATACAGATCATTGGTGAGCTAAGAGAAGAGAATGAAAAATTGAAGCATGAAATCAAAGTCCAAAATCAACACATTGAATTGATCAGAAAGGCTGAGGATAGCAACAAAAGGATGGATGATTTTCTTGATGGACAAATAAGAGTCAACAACTACATAGGATTAGGGTAAAATGAGAATGGTGAATCCTCTAATCAACCAGATCAGAGGAATACTTTCACAACCCCAAGATCCAAGAAGCTGTCATGCAATCACTGTGGAAAACTAGGCCACACCTCAAACATCTGCAGAAGCAAAATAAAAGGTATTTCCAAAGCACAATCTATTTTTATTGGTAATTGTTATAAATTTCAAAAGAAAGGACACAAGGCACATGAGTGTAGATCCAAAGTGACAAATCCAAAGAGAAAAACCTATATGGACAAATACTGTCCTACATGCAAGATGAATGGGCATACACATAAGGAATGCTGGAAAAAGAAAAACAAGGCATGGACTCCAAAGGAAACTGATAAAAGCTACAAACCAACAAGAGAAGGTAACTCATATGTTTGGGACTATAACACATGGGTAAATTACACAGCATGTGGAAGGTATGGTCATATTGCTGCCCACTGTATGAGAAAGTGGACCAGAAGGTCACGAGGTTGGACCAATCTAGGTATGGCATGTTTACATCGTCATAAGGTTGGACATGTGATAAAAGATTGCAAAGACCAACTGACAGACACAAATACACATCCCAATGGAAATACCATTGATGACATCAAAAGAATGAGAAACAAGATGTGGGTAAAAGCCACAAA
>MU224934.1:1210376-1261189 GCA_018584345.1 Thuja plicata | reverse complement strand
AGATGTGCACACTTGAGAAATTCTCAAAAGAAAATAGTGACAAACTAGCAGAGATAGATTCAAATGTCACAACAAGTGCACAAAGCCTAACCTCTCATGCCAATAGTATAAAGGCACATCATGACATAGTCATAGAGGTGAACGGGCTAAGGCAAGAAATATGGGATGCTAAAACACAACTCAGAGGTGAGATCACTGAACTATAGGCACATATTCTACCCAATCTTACTATTTTACAGCAGCATATTTCTGATGCTAGAAATCTGATAGCAACCCTTGAGCTGTCTGTAGTAGACAACATCTATGACATACATGTAAGGATTTCACTAGAGCACATGGCTCTAGAAATGCTGAAAGAAAAATGGGAAAAGATGATGGAGGACATCAAGTCCTCACATTCCCACCTTTTTGAAAAGCTGTAAGAACCTTTGCCTTTAGAATCAAAAGGGAGGAAAGGAAATGTATATAGTTATGTACAATATATATATCAAAAAAGAGGAAAAGAAAAATACATAAGGATATGTATATATACTTATACTTACCGGCATATATATAGGGGGAGTCATTCAAATGACTAAGGAAGGAGCATACATAGGTGTACATACTAATACACTCAGTATGTTGCACATATCATGTTTTTGATACTAATCTCAAAGGGGGAGATTGATGACATTATTTTTCCATTAGTACACTTAGTGAAAAACATTGACAGAGATCACTGGCAGACTATAGAGATCACCGACAGACTTCAAGCATTACTGGCAAACAACGAGCATACCTGACAGAACATAGAGGTCATGAAAAATACTAAGTATAGAATCGACAAGCATCACCGGCGACTACAAGCATCACCAACGATAATTTTTAGAACAAACCCGACAGGAATAGAAAAGGCATACCCAATGACAAGTTCAAGAAAGGAACACCGATGACCAAGAAAATTGACCGTCAGAACCGACAGTCAGTTAGAGAACCTGCAAATTAAGGATCTGATTTTTACACGACGGATAAAGCAATGTAATTCTATTTATAGAATTTTTATTTGTTTTAAATCATAATTTGAGGGTCAAGCAAGCTTTATGTAAATGTTTTAATCCATCCTAATGGATCTAAAACATATCTAACTAAAGATCAAGGTCAAGTTGTAAACCTTGGATCTAGAGTTAACTTGCGAAGCATGAATCAAGAATTGAGCCTAATTTAGTATGAATAGATGTTCAAACTCAATTGTGAGTTATGAATTAATTTTTTTTTATAGCCACGAAGAGAATCTAAGGAGCAGAAGGCAGAATTCATGCAAATTTCATAAATAGATCACATCAGTTATCAAGAACACACAGAGGCTACCAATGAGCAGATAAAGGTATTACTCAAAGATGGAAGGATGATTGCTTATATGTATGAAGCTTAATAGGATCTATTATCAGCAATTAAAGATTGCATATATCATCAGATCAAAGACTTATGTAGTTGCATTCTAACAAGTGCATCACATCTAAAATCCTTCTGTAGAAGGTGGACTTAACAGTTATTTACAAATCTCTTAACAAAGTGCATACTTAACAGTGTTGCTAAAGCTTCAAACGAAGTAGATCTTAATAGGTCTCCACTATAATACTCCTAAAAGGGTAGGTCATCAGAAGTGACCAATTGTAAGCCTTAATCGGCTCCTTATCTGGAGATAGTGAAGTCTTGTGGGTAACAATCCCCGCCGCAGTTTTTACTTCCTAACAGGAGTTTTCTGCGATATCATATCTTGTGTCATGTGTTATCGATTTTCATAAATTTTTCTGTTATGGTTACATACTAAATAATTTATGATATGATTGCATATACATAAAGAAAGATGAATAGTTAGATAAGATAATTTACAAACTGATGATTAAGGGTTAATGGGCTAACCAAGAAAATTTTTAGAGGTACTGATTCACCCCTCCCCTCTTAGTACATCATCTCAATATAATTCCAACATGCATATGTTCATCTTTGTGATGATAGGTTTGCAAGTACCAAGTTACGTCTTCCCTGAATTGGTAGGAGTGAGCGTTCCCTATCGCAATTTCTCAATGGTAAGAGAGGGGAGATAGTATTCAGGCCTAAATCCCTACCCTAAACCCTTATTTTGTCCTAGAAACAAACAAGAATATGATAGACTATCCTATTTGAATCTGTCAAGTGACGTGGATTCATGAGCCTTTCTATGTGTGCTTGTGTGTGTGTTGCAATTGTTTTTCTGGTTGGATGGTTTTTAGTTGGATTAATGATGCTTTAGCTTGTTTTATTTAATGAACAATTATGGTAAATATTAATGTTAATAATTTCACCTTTAATAAGGTTAAAATATTGATATATTAAATATATAGCTATTTAATAATTAAATATTAATTAAATGCCTATATTTAATTAATTGATTTAATTATTAAGTCTCGATTTAAATAATTGAGATTTAAAAAATAATAAATCTAATAATTGCAATTAATTGTGCAAATTAAATTATTAAGTGTTGCTTTAAGTTGCATGATTAATTGATTTATTTAAATTGAAATATCTCATGCATTTTCAATTATGACTTTGGTTTTTATATTATAAATTTGAGTTGTGCATTGCTTTAAGTGAAAATTGAAAATAAACCATTTCTTTTAATTTTTAATTACATAATTAATATTCCATTAGGGTTTCACTTTTTGAAAACCTAATTGCCTGGTTTTTTATATCCTTGGATTGAAAGCCATTTTGGAGGTTGTTCAATTAGGGAGAAGGAGAATTTAGGTGATTGGAGATTTGTGGAAAGCTTAGGAGTATTTTAGATTCTTGGTTGTTTTAGATTATAATTGGTTCTTCTCATCAGTTACTAAGGTAGAATCTTGATCCTGATAGTTCTAGCTTCCAGATCCCTGTCTTTTATGCATCTGGAATGCTAGGATCCTTTGTTTGAATCTTCCTTGTTTGTTATTTTGTGATTTTATTGATTAAAATTGGAAGAATATATTATTGGATCAATTTTGTGGTTTTTCCTTCATGAATGCATGTCGGATCTGTGTTTTGGGCTTAAGGGTTTCATTTAAAATGTTTTGGTTGTAATTGGGCATTAGGGGTTTCAAATGGAATGATTTAGTTTTCAATATTGCCCTTAGGGTTTTAGATCTATGAAAAATGTCTTCTTTGAGAGAAATTTATTATTGTTGCAAAAATTGGCTTGAAAGCCTCAGATCTGTAAATTCCCTTACCTTGGAAGGAAGAAAATTATACCCTCACCAGGTTCTTGTCCAAACCCCAATTCTGGATCTACAAGGAAACATAACAATAGGGATAAATTGCATGTTTGAGAAAAAAATACTCTCCTTGAAAAATAGATTAAAATTAAATTTAGATGTATTTTCCTTATCTTCATCAATCTCATAGTTGGAGGAAAAATCCATCTTTATTCTTTATTTAGATTCATTTGTCTCTTTTAATGAAATATCATATACCTTGGCTTTTAAAAAAAAACCTATACATTGTCATTGTTAAAAAAAAAAAAAAAAAATCATTGTTCTTGTTATTTAAAAAAAAAAATAGCTTGCTGTAAAAAAAAATACAGACTAGTATTCTGTGTTATTTATTTTTTGAAATTAAAAAACATAAAAGTATATTAAAAATTATTAAGTGCACGTTTAAAAAGGTTTAAAAAAAAAATAAAGTAAAAAAAAAAAAATTTAAAAAAATTAATAAGTTTGAAGAGGAGGCGGGGCCACCAAAACCCCAACCTCCCCATGTCTCATATGTCGTGGCCTCCACTGGCATGGCAATGGGCCACGGGGGACGGGGGGCTGCAGTACCACTGCATTGAGCAGTGGGTTGCAGTACCACCCATGGTACCCACTATGTGGGCCGCGAGTGAGGGGTGGGGACCGCGGGGATGTGCGTACTTGCGGGGCCCACAGACCCTGGTTCCCCACTTACCTTATTTTTAATAAATAAAGTTTTTTATTTATTATATTTTTAGTTTTTCTTTATGTTAAAGTTTTTTAAATTCTAAGTTTTATTTTTTAATTTGTTTATTTTAGTTGTTAGTTTTTATAATTATTAAATTTAGTTTACTAAAAAATGTTAGTTTATTATATTAGATTAGTTATTTTTATGGCATTATATATATATATATATATATATATATATATTAAATAGTATTAATGTTAATATCTATTATTAATAATATTACATTTGTATTTTCATGCTTATAGTAATTATATTCGAATTTAGTAATTATTGGATAGATTAATTTATGTGTAGATTTTTATAAATTAATCTATAGGTGTATTATTGTGCATTTTCCTTGGAAATTAAATTATAATATGGTTAGTAATTTTGTTGGATAACTAATTTGCATAATGTTATTATAAATTGGTTTATCTCTATGGTCTGATTGGTTCTTTCTAATATGTGTTTATCATGCCATAATGTATTTTGGTGATTATTGAAATGAATAGTGTATTCTGTTCTTGAATGAAACTCTGTCGTTCTAGGTATCTATTGAGGTGTTAGATTGACTTTTAGGATGTAAAACTAGAGGGTGTTAGATCAACTTTTAGGATGTAAAACCAGAGGTTTTGGGAATTAATTCTTCATTGTGCCTTGTGTGATTTTCAGTGCATGTTTCTGTTATGTTGGTTTTGGTCTCGATTCTTTATGCCCAACCTAGTTTGTCCAAACTATCTTATGTGATCTTGTGATAGTGCTTTTAGTTGCTATGGTTAATTGAGAACCAGTGAGTTCCTATATGGACAGGAAGCAGTGTTGTGATTTATGATATACCTTCATGTTATTGTTATGAGCCTAGGTAGGTTAACTAAGTGTATAGAGGGGAAGTGGCTTGCAATGAGGGTCAAGGCCCTAAGTGGCTACTAGGATAACTCATTGGCAAGTTACTTAATAACTGAAAATATGAAACATTAAGGGTTTTTTAAATGAACTAATAATATTTCTGAGTCTCTACCCATGTCTTGAGTGTTATTATAGGCTAGGATGGGAGTTAGGATCCTTGTCTTCATGAAAGGATTACTGAGCCACATAGAGTCACTTGGGGGCCAAGGTCCATGGAGGACTACTAGGGTAACTCAAGGGTAGAATTATGTGATGAAATTTCCCTATATACAGCTTAGGTTATCCTACGTGTATCAGGTGCCTCTGGTATTGTGTAGATTTCCTTATTGTGATTTAGAGAGCTTCTAGATCTTCCTATACATTTCTTTATGATGTCTTGTATACCTTTGATGATAATTTCTTGTTGTATACCCGTGTGTGTGGGCCTGATATCATCTCCTCAGCATGGTGGGAGTGGACCTTTGGTTCCACGTGGTCGAGTGGTAGTGATTCCTATTACCATTGATATCTGATGGTTCTTTTTCATGCTTAGATGGTCCTTGTTGCAGTTCTATCTTCTTATTCTTCAAGAGACTTGTTCAGTTTCATGAGTTGTATACTTGTACCATATGTGTATATTGGTTAACATCCTTTCAGAGGATGTATTATATTTTTATGTATTAGTGCATACCCTATGACTTGTACAATGGATGCTAGATTTGGGATAATGGAAAGGATGTGTATTGAGAGGGGAGGGGTGAATCAGTACCCTTAAAACTTTTTGATCAAATCTTGTTAACATTGTTCTTCATTAACCGATTGAGTAGATTCTCATATACCAAACATATATTATCAATACTAAAATGTAAATACATGTAAATTAAACTATACACATACATAAGATTAAGTAATCATGACACTAGTATTTTGGTATCACCAAAAACCCTTGTTAGAAGGTAAAAACTGTGGTGGGGATGAGACCTACAAAACTTCACTACTGCAGAAATAAAGTAATCTTGTTAAAGCTTTACAAAAATGATCACTTATGATGATCTTACCATGTTAGGAGTAACAAAAATATTTATTAGATCTACCTCATGTGAGGATTTTGCAACACAATCTATGTGTGCACTCGATTAAGAGATTTACAATAAAATGGTTAAGTCTACTCTGTTAAGAGATTTAGAGTCTATTACAATTGTTAGAGAGTAACAGAAGTTTGATTTGAAACATATTTATTCTCAATATTTCTAATATAGATCCATTAAGTTCATACAAAAATATATCACCTCAATGTGAATGCTAATACCTTCTACTATGTTCTGCTCGGTAGCCTTGCCTTAGTTCTGTAAACTGATTTCTGCAATGTAGTCTCTTTCTCTGAAAATCCCTTGTCTGATCTCTGATGTCTATAGCATGGCGGCTACTTGATCATTTCTTGATCAACATACATAACAAAATTTGACATCTATACATTTATATATCAAATTATATGACCTAATTAGGGTTTAATAATTACATCCTTATCCTAAGATAAACAATGTACAAAATTTACCTTGATCATCTACACATAGGAGACATAAACAATTAATTTTGTAAATCCATAATTAATGTCCTCCTTGATCATGTATATTGTTATCTAGGTCGGTTAAAAATCTGTTACATTGAATGATTTTGTATAAAAAACTTTTTGGTGGTCTCTGTTCCACTTGGTTATTGTTTTCTCTCGGTGCTCAATGGTGTCTGTGTATCTCGATTATATTGGTGTAGCTCGGTGTTGTCTTCTATTCGGTATAGTCTATCTACTCGGTAATCACTATGCTCAGTTGACTCTAGGTGTGATCAGTGATCTCAGTTAACTCTGCACTTTGGTGATATAAATTGATTATCTTGTTTGTGACTCTGTTACCAAATGTCCATTATATCTTCTTGATAACTAATGACAACTTCAATGTGCAATTGGAGTAACATTCTCCCCCTTTGGCATTAGTATCAAAAACTTAGTGCTGTACATAATAATTTACATAGTGACTCCCACTTTGTACATGCTCCCCCTTTGTATATACTTAGTATATGTATATGAAGTCATACAGATTATAGTATCCCCCTTTACTATACATATATACATATATTTCCCCATTTTTTTAAAATAATGATAAAACGCGTATAACTTACAGTTTGTCAAAAATATTGGGATGGGCATTCTTGAGCATTTCCAATAACTTCTCCCATTCCTCCTTCAAATTATCGAGGTTGAGCAGCTCTAGATTTAGCTAAGCATGCATATCATATATGCTTTCTATCACTGATAATTCCGGGGTGGCAATGAGATTCTTTGCCAATGTCACATGTTTCTGCATCATGACTAAATGAGGTAGTAACATTGCCTAGAGCTTGGTTACTTGTTGTCTGATTTGTTCCTCTTGTTTTTGTAGGTCTAGTCTCAACCACTTTTTTTGGAGTACCTTGGTGTAATTCATCTATAGTGCATGTTTCTCGGTTGATAGACTCTATGCACTAATTGTTAGATCTCGATCTATTTGCTTGAGTTTTTCACTAATCTCGGTAGTGAAGTGTGTTGATGACAATTATTCAATTGTGTATTGTCATTGATGTTTACACAAATTTAGTGATTTTTACACAAATTTCTAATCCTATCCGAGCACAATCAGTCCATGCCAAGCACTCTCGGGCATTAAAGAAGACCAAAGTGATTTTTAGTTCTAACCGAGTTCACTCGGGCATTACAGTTTTGGTCGGGCATTGAAGGATTTCAGTATTAACCGAGTTATGCTTTTAGTGACAGGCGACTAACAATAGATTATATTTTATGGTTAATTGGTCATATGAAGCTGACAAACTTAAGTTTTATTGATTATTTGGAAGGTTATTAAGACCGAATTGACAAGGCTTATCATATATATATAAGGTCAAGTCTGGATTGAATAAGGTGAAACTAAGAAAGAGATATGTTTTTAGGACATGAAGGGTGGAGGAAAAATCAGATGGGATTCTGATTGAGGAAAGAACACATAGAGTTGCACCAGAATATCTGATCAGTGAGGATAAAGTATTTAAATACAGAGTAGAGATCTGAATCAGCAAAGACAATTGCTTCTCAAAATAGGTCAATCTATTGTTACTCTCTAATAATTGTAGCAATGATCTAAATCTCTTAACAAAGTAGATTTAATAGTCTTTTGTAAATCCTCTCACAAGGTGACATTTCTACATTGAAGTGTTTGAAGACATCTAACAAATCCACTCCTTACAAGGTGATTAAATCCTCTAACAGGGTCACACCTAAAAGTGTGTTATTGTAACCTTTAAAAGGGTTGGCTCCTAGCAGGGCTCACTTTAGAAGAGTGAAAAACAGTGACTAGTTGCAATTGGTGGTTTTTCCCATATTGTGTTTCCATGTTAAATCTTGGTGTTATCTATGCACATGTTATTTGATTTATGGTTTATATTTCTGCAATTAATTACTAAATGATAATCAAAGTTAATATCTAAAGATTTTCTATGTTAACCGAGTGGCAGTAGAATATCTGTGTTAACCGAGAAACAATGATAAAAAATTTTAAGACATCTAAGGAACTTGGATTTGTTTTTGTGGTAATTGATTCACCCCTCCCCTCTTAGTTACTCAACTCATTTCCAACAATTGGTATCAGAGCACCAAGTTCTTATAGGGAAGGCTTAAAGGCCTAAGCTAAAGATCAGACATCTCATATAGAAGGGAGATCCCTAAACTTAACAAGGACAAATTCACTACATGGAAAGATTTGATGAGGCTACATCTATCTACTATTGGAGACACTAGTTTTCAATTCCTAGATCACAATTATATAGAACCGTTGAGACCTATGTCTATGGAAAAAATGGTGGAAATGAAGCATCATAACATAATGATGATTGATATTTCTTCTTCACTCAACTATTCCAAATTTGATGAAGTCAAGGGCTTCCCTACTACCTATGATATGTGGAAGAAACTACATGATATACATGGAGGAGATGCCAATGTAAAGAGAGCCAAAGAAGAAAGTCTCAGAGGTCAGTTTGATCTGATGAAAATGAAAGAAGGAGAAGACATTACAAAGTACAGTGAAATAATCAAGAAAAGTGTCAGTGCAATCAGAGCTACCAATGGAACAATTGAAGATAAAATAGTGGTCAGCAAGGTATTGATAACTTTACTTCCTAGCTATGCAATTAGATTTTTAGCTATTCAAGAGATGAGATGCAGTAATGATGTAACTCTAGATGGATTGGTTGGAAGGATTAAAACTTTTGAGTTAAACAACTTTGACAATTATTGTACTAATCCTAGCAATCTTGAGTCTGCATTCAAAGCTAAATTGAACCTTGGAAAGATGAAAGGAAAAAAAATTGACAGTGATAGTGATGATGAATATCTAGAAATCATTGAAGTGTTACTTGCAAGGAGAGCTGCAAAATGAAAAGGACATTATGAAGGAAGAATACCATTGATTTGCTTTTCATGTGATGAGTTTGGTCAAGTGTCCAAACAAAGAAGACAAAGGTGAGATAAAGTTCAACAAGTACAAAGGAAAGAAATATTTTAAAAGCTACAAAAGCTACAAGGACAAAGGTAAGAAATCTTTTTGTATTGCTAAATATTTTGATAGTGATGAAGATGAAGATGAAATGGTTTATATTGCTATTAAGGATGAGTCAGATAATGAAGATAATGAAAAGATAACACTATACTCTCAAATTAGAAAGAATGACACTTGGATAATTGATAGTGGTTGTTCTCACCACATGACTGGTGATAAAACCAAATTTGAACATCTTGAGAACTATGATGGTGGGGGTGTCAGTTTTGGGAATGATGAACCCTGCTATGTGAAAGGTAAAGGTTGTATTTCTCTAACTAAAGGAATCAAATGTGATAATTCTTATTGGGTTGAAGGACTAAGGCGTAATCTACAAAGTGTGGCAAAGCTGAATAACATTGGTTTCAAGGTAGAATTCATGAATGGTAAGGCCAAGCTCCTAGATGGTAAGGGAAACCTAGTTGGAACTAGCGGGTAAACAAAAGGTAATATATTTTATCTTGATCTCAATGAAAGTTCATGTTTTATTGCACAAGTAGAATAAATTTGGTTATGACATAAAAGATTGTGTCATGTTAATTTTGATAACCTGATCGACATAAGAAAGAACCAAAGAGTAAGAGGTATTCCTATTTTGAAGAAACTTGAATTAGCAATATGCAAACAATGTCAAATTGGGAAAATGGGCAAAACTAGTTTCAAGAGAAAGAATTACAATACAAAAGAAGTCTTGGAATTAGTGCATACTAATTTGTGTGGACCAATTGGAACAACAAGTTACACAGGTGAGAATTATTTCATTCTATTTGTTAATGACCATTCCAGAATGATGACTATTATGTTTCTCAAAGAAAAATCAGAAGCTTTTCATAAATTCAAATGGTATCTTGCTAGAGTTGAAAAAGAAATAGGAAAGAAACTTAAATGCCTAAGATCTGACACAGGAGGACAATTAATTTCAAATGAGTTCAATGAATTTTGCAATGAAAGAGGAATCAAGAGACAAGTATCTGCTCTAGGTACACCACAACAGAATGGTATAGTAGAAAGAAGAAACATATCCATTATGAATTGTGTAAGAACCTTGATGATTGAAAAGAATGTTGCTACCAAATACTGGAACAAAGCCATCAACACTACAATTCACACCTTGAACCAAGTTCAACTGAAGAAAGGTATTGAGAAGACACCTTTTGAATTATGGTATGGCTATAAACCTAATGTTAATTATTTGAAAGTATTTGGAAGTAAATGTTACATCTTGAAGGAAGAAAGAAATGGAAAATTTGATGTAAAAGGTGATGAAGGTATATTCCTAGGCTACTCCTACAAAAGCAAAGCATATAAATGTTTGAATCTTACTACTCATAAATTCATAGAAAGTGTGCATGTAAATATTGATGAGTTTGTAGAGATAAATAAAGAACGGAGCAGTAAAGAGCGTAGGGACTACATAAATTTTGTGTATTATGAATCAGATACTATACCCAAGACACGGGAAATGGTGATTGGACAACAACCATGTCAACCACTGAATTCATCAACACAAATCTTGTTGAAACCTATGCAACCAGCACTGCTAACTAAAAAACTAAGTCTCAGACTGAAGAATTTGAGTCATAGAGAGAGGGAATTGAGTTGTAGATAGAGGCACCTGAGTCTCAGACAAAGGCAGCCTAGTCTCAGACAGTGGAAATTGAGTATCAAAAAGAAGAACAAAATAGAATATTTGAGCATGGTGAACCTAGTGGAACAAGCCCAAAATCAAAGAGTAAGGAACCTACACTTGCAAATTATGTCAAAAGGCATCATGCACCTAAGAAAATAATTGAAGATCAGATAGGAGTTATAATGACAAGGAAAAAAACCAAAGTTACATGTTTTCTTAGTGAAATTGAACCTAGAACTATTAAAGATGCATTGAATGATGAAATTTGGATTGAATCAATGAATGAAGAGATTGAGCAGATAAAAAAGAACAAAATCTGGACTCTTGTACCTAGACCAAAAGATAAGAATGTGATTGGTACCAAGTGGGTTTTTAGAAACAAGATGAATGAAAAAGGAGAAGTTTCTAGAAACAAAGAAAGACTAGTATGTAAAGGATATGTTCAAGAAGAGGGTATTGATTATGGAGAAAAAATTTCTCCTATTGCAAGACTTGAAGGATTCATAACTCTTCTGGCATATGCTGCACACAAAGGATTCAAGGTATATCAAATGGATGTAAAATCTGCATTCTTGAATAGAATTCTTGAAGAGGAAGTCTATATTGAGCAACCTGAAGGTTTTGTAGATCCTAGCAAAAGGAATATGGTTTGCAAAATACACAAATCATTATATGGACTGAAACAAGCTCCTAGATCATGGCATGAAATATTTCATGGTTACTTGATAAGTATTGGATTTCATAGAACTAATGACAATAGTAGCTTGTACATCAAAGAAGGACCTTAGAACAAGATACTATTAGAAGAGATATTTGTAAATGATATACTATTTACTAGACATGATGATTTATGCAAAGTATTCTCTGAAGTTAGGAGTAAGGAATTTGAGATGTCTATGTTTGATGAAATAAAATTATTTGTTGGTTTACAAGTTTATTAGATGAAGGATGGTATCTACATTACCCAGTCTAAATACATCAAAGAGCAACTGGAGAAATTTGGGATGGAAGATTCCAGACCAGTTGGAACAACTATGCCTACTGGACATAAATGGTCTAAGGATGATGATTCAAAGGAGGTAAATCAGACTATCTACAGATCCATGATTGGTAAACTTCAATATTTTGTTCACACTAGACCTGATATTGCATTAGCAGTTGGTATTGTTGCAAGATTTTCAGATTATCCTAGAGAGAATCACTTAATGGCTATCAAAAGGATTCTGAGATATCTTAAGGGTACTGAAGATTATGGATTATGGTATAAGAAAGGAGGAAACTTTGATTTGAAGACTTTTACTGATGCTGATTGGGTAGGAAGTATTAATGAAAAAAAGATCAAAAGTGGTGGAGCATTATTTCTTGGAAAGAGATTAGTCTCATGGACAAGAAATACACATAACTACACTTCTTAGTCTACAACAGAGGTAGAGTATGTTGCTACAACAGTAAATTGTTCAAATAACATATGGTTCAAACAGTTGTTGTCAGGTTTGAAGGAGGAAATCAAAGAACCAATTATTATCTATTGTGAAAAAACCAATGCTATTAACATTTCAAAGAACCCTGTGATGCATACTAAGACTAAACATATTGCAATAAAGTATCATTTCTGGAGAGAATTGGTTCAGGACAAGGAAGTAAGATTGGAATATGTGAATACTAAAGAAAAAATTGTAGACATATTCACTAAACCATTACCTAAGGATGCACTTTTTTATCTTAGAGGAAAGCTAGGGGTGATTCCTCTAATTGAGGCTCACTAAAACCCAGTTTAGTGATGCATCAACTGAGCTACAGAATAGACTAAACATGTTGATGTAGATATTAAGAGATTATTGCATATGAATCAGTACAAAAAGGTACATTACAACTTCATTGGATATGTATTGGATGGTATCTTTGGCATTGGTTGTCAAAGAGGGAGAGATTAATGATGTCATAAAGATTATTGATGGAGAGATCGATGACAGAGGGAGAAATCTGTATTTTAGTGATTGTGAAGACAGAGGGAGTTTTTTGGATGAGAATCTAAATGAAGCTAAGGACATTAATGAAATTTGATTCTTATGTCTTTTTCTCTATAATTCTATGTATTATGTCATGTTGTGTTTCCATCAATGCCAAAGAGGTACATTGTTGATGAAAATTATTCAATTGTGTATTTTCATTGATGTTTACACAAATGTAGTGATGTTTACACAAATGTCTAATCCTATCTGAGCATAGTAAGTTCATGCCAAGAACTCTTGGGCATTGAAGAAGACCAAAGTGATTTTTAGTTCTAACCAATTTCACTCTGGCATTACAGTTTTGGTCAGGCATTGAAGGATTTCAGTATTAACTGAGTTATTCTTTTAGTGATAGCCGACTACCAATAGTTTATATTTTTTGGTTAATTGGTCATATGAAGCCGACAAAATTAAGTTTTATTTATTATTTGGAAGGTTATTAAGGCCACTTAACAAGGCTTATGATATATAAGGTCAAGTCTAGATTGAATAAGGTTAAAGTAAGAAAGAGATATGTGTTTATGATATGAAGTGTGGAGGCAAAATCAGATGGGATTCTGATTGAGGATAGAACACACAGATTTGCAATTGAATATCTGATCACTGAGGATCAAGTAATTAAATCTAGAGTAGAGATCTAAATTAGCAAAGACTGTTGCTTCTCAAAATAGGTCAATCCATTGTTAATCTCTAACAATTGTAGTAGTGACCTAAATCTCTTAATAGAGTAGAATTGACAGTCTTTTTTAAATCCTCTCACAAGGTGACATTTCTACATTGAAGTGTTTGAAGACCTCTAATAAGGCCACTCCTTATAGGGTGATTAAATTGTCTAATAGGGTCACACCTAATAGTGTCTTATTGTAACCTTTAACAGGGTTGGATCCTAACAAGGCTCACTTCAGAAGAGTGAAAAATAGTGACTAGTTACAATTGGTGGTTTTTCCCATATTGGGTTTCCACGTTAAATCTTGGCGTTATCTGTGTACATGTTATTTTATTTATGGTTTATGTTTCTACAATTAATTCCTAAAGGATAATCATAGTTAATATCTTAAGATTTGCTATGTTAACCAAGTGATAGTAGAATATATGTGTTAACCAAGAAACAGTGATAAATTTGTTTAAGACATCTAAGGAACTTGGATTTTTTCTATGGTAATTGATTCACCCCTCCCCTCTTATTTACTCAACTCATTTCCAAAAAAAATCTGGGGTGGCAATGAGATTCTTTGCCAATGTCACATGTTTCTGCATCATGACTAAATGCGGGAGTAACATTTCCTTGAGCTTGGTTACTTGTTGTTTGATTTGTTTCTCTTCTTTTTTTAGGTCTAGTCTCAACCGCTTGTTTTGAAGTACCTTGGTGTAATGCATCTATAATGTATGTTTCTCAGTTGATAGACTCTGTGCACTAACTGTTAGATCTTGATCTATTTTATTGATTTTTCACTAATCTTGGTAGTGAAGTGTTCTAATGTGCATAACTACTATAGAATTGTAATGGCTTCATATATGATAGTTTCTAAACCACTTACAAGTTTTGATAGAGTTACCTTGTGTACTCTCACTCCCTAGCTGATATTTTTTGTAACTTTGTATTGGATCTTCTTCTCTGCTCACTCTTCTAATTTCAGCTCAGCATCAATGTTAGGATTGTTATTTACCTCAGTGAGAAGTTCAAGTTGGTCCAGTATTAGGGCTCGTTCATCAATGTTGATATCTGGTACAAATTTCATTAAGATCTCTTGGGATTTCTCTAGCACTTGTGCACTCTTTGCTTCTCATCGTAGCTTGTCATGTGCTTCTTTTCTGGTGCAAAGTTCACCATATTTCTTCAATATTTCCAAATTAAGGGTCCTTGGATCCTAGTCAGGAATATCTATGATTTCATCTAGTGTAACTGTGTCCTTGATTCCTTTCCTCTTCTTCTTCTTCTTACCTTGACCACTTGATGATGGTGATAGAGCTAATGCTAACTAAGCCTTTTGTTCAGTTTCTGACTTTTCTTGCTCAGTACTCGGTGTGGTAACTTGGTGTAGTGGCTCGGTAACTGATCTTGTGTCTGTAGTAGATGTATCTATTATCTTGTCAGGAGTCTCTATGTTACCTTCACCTTTCTCTTCTGCACCATCAGTGGTATCTTTAGGTTCATCACCTTGTGTTATTCCACCACTATGATTAGTCTCTTTACCATGTTCTACACCCTTATCTTCAATTGTATCTATTGTTTTCTCAGGTGCCTTTTTCTATGTTTGGGTCTCAATTTCAATTGCTTGGACTAGAATAGGTAACTGGCCAGGTACATCTTCTCGGGTGACCTATGATGTTACTTTCTCATCCAAAGTCTTTGTTTCTCTGATTGACCCATCTTCCTTGGCTTTATTATCCAAATCACCTTCAGTTACATCAAGTATTATCATCTCTGATTGACCTAAATTAGTCAAGATTTTAGGAATACCATCTAATACATCATTTATTTCTGCATCATCAATGGTTATGGGTTCATTCTTCAGTCCAGTAGACGCAACATCATTTACTTCCTCGGTATCCTAGATATCCTCGGTTGGATTCAACAGTTCGTTCCAAATCTTGGTGCTCTCAATATCCACTTCCTTCATATTTCCTTGTATAATATTCAGTGTTCTTTGTTTATTCATAAATTTCTTGGCATATTGTCTCATTATATCATGAATTTCCTCAGCTGTGCACTCAAGTTTTATAAGTGTGAGAGTTGCTTCTCTCATCTGTTTCTCAGTTTGGAGTGCATAAGTTCATCTTGATGATATTCTATCATATAGTTCTAATAGAATAGAAGTAGAAAACTTAAATAGAACTTGTTTAAATTTAATCATCACACCTATGATTTCTTCTTCTAGTTTGTCCTTGTGCTCGGTAGTCAGATCAGAATATGCTTGTATCTTCGGATGTGCTAAATGTTCAATTTTCTTGATTGCCTCTGTAATCTCATCAATTTTCTATGAAGGCTTATTTTGTACAACCTTGAATTGTTTTGGATTTTCATTAGAATCATCCTTGTCATCTATTTTCTACACATATTTTCTCTTTTTCGTAGTGCAGTAGTAGTATCCTTCTGCTTCCATGTTTTTTATGTAAATTTTGGTGAGGGTCTTATTATTTTTGCTACACCTTTCTTCAAAGGTGGTGAATCCTTAGTCATTGACTGTGAGCTGGTCTTTGATGGAGATTCAATCTTTGTGGTCATTCTTTGTTTGGCCTTGGGTACCTTAACTAGTGCTACATCTAACTCATTTTCCTCAGTACCATGATCCAGTTCTGCCTCTTGATCGACTGAGGTCTACTCCTTGGTTTTATCTTCAAATTTGTTCAATTCTTCATTGGTGATTTTAAATTTCTCTTCAAGGTTTTGACAATCTTTGTCTTTTTCCTACCCAATTGTTGTACTTGCAAGGAAATTTGTATTCGGGTCTTTGCCTCTTCATAGGTGCCAAATCTCATGGAAAATTTGTCAACAGGCTCATTTAACAATTTCTCAATAGCCTCAAATGCAACATCAATATCTAACTCAGTCCATTGGAGGTATCCATGCAGTCCTTAGATCTACTACTTTGATTAATTTTGTATCTGTATCTACTACAAAACAAATATCATCTTTTTATTGTTATACTAGTTGTATAGGAATCTGAAATCTCTTTTACATCCTAGCTTTGAACTTAGAGAAGTACTCATTCATTACAGTTTCAAAGTTCTTTCCTAGACTTCTAATCATTTCATCAATTTGTGTTGTAACTAGTATGTCTATCTTCCACTTAACTTTATCGATTGAAGGAAATAAATTTTGCATGTAGAATAATATGCAAAGTAGTAATGAACTGAACTTACATGTATTTGTCTTTGTTGATCTTATGGTTCTCATATTTTCTTCTAGTTGCCTCTGAAATAACTCAGAAAGGTCAAGTTGTAGTCCTTTCTTGACTATTTTGTAGGCTATGTCAACAAATCCACATGGTACGGTGTTAGTTCTGCTAGACTAGAATATCTTATACCCAATGGCATAAGAATTGAATCTCAATTTAGGATCATTGATACAGTTAATCTTCAAACCTCTACCATCCCACTTGGCTAATGTTAGCTTTTCCAACTCAGTTCTCGGTAGGTATCTTAGGGCTTTGGTTTTTTGGATATGGGATATCCTATAACTACATGAATGACATCCCTAGTTATCTTTTTAGGTTTACCCACCCAGATTTTTCCATCATGTACTCTACTTAATACAATGTGGATCCATTCATTGTGAAAGACCTTCAGAAAATATAGGGCATTGGTTAACCCTTTAACCTCTAAGTTTTTATGGTCTTCTTTGAGATTCCCATCTATGCACAATGATTGGTATGTGGACATAAGCTCAAAATCTCCAATTTCACCAATTTTGCAATGAATGTATGCACGCACATCTTGTACTAGAAAACAACTAGGCGGGATAGATGAAAATGCACCTTTATCATCTGGTTGTGCTGCAACCTGTGGATGGATCTTATAGTTTGGTTCCATGCAGGTGAATTTCTTCACCAAACCAACCTTCTTATCCTTATCCATTTTCTCTTTGATTGTTGGTGATGAAGACGCCATATTTTCTGTATTAGGGCTTTGTAAAATGTACTCAAATAACTCGGTGAGGGAAGAATGTGTATTAACTAACCTATGTAGGCTCAGAATCTACTTAAATCTCTGTTGAATGCAAAAAAAATCTCTATTGCAACTTCACTCTCTTTTCTCTATTCTTCTCTATGATCGTGTTGTGAACAAATGAGTTTACGTCGACCAAATTTATAGCAAATAACTTAGAGAGGTGCAATAAATTATCTTCACCAACCACTCGATGAACAAAAATTATGCTCGGTTAACACTAATGATATTTTAGATTGATGATTATACCATATACTCAGTTACCATAGTACCTTGGTTGCCTCTTCACAATTTCACCGATTGACATTTCTAAATTGATACATATTAACTGACTCAACTAGATCATACTAATCAAAAATATAATACCATAGTGCCTCTTAATTCATGTTGATTTGGCATTTTTGCAATGAATATTGGAACTGATATAAGATATAGCATTTCAAAACATAGTTACATACCTTCTTGTATTGCATAGTTGGAGAGAGTTGAGCCACCTAATCCATTATATGAGGTGTCACCGACTATTGTGCTTGGTCCTACATTATCATTTTATGCTCTTCTCCACATTTGATTTTTGATCCTCACAATTTCCTCAATTGTATTTCCATTCCCATAAGTGTTTATTCGGTCTGCACAATCTCTGCTTAAGTGACTGACTTTGTGATAGTGAGAACATGTCATTCCAGAGCTTGACCAATTCCTAGATTTGGTTTTCCATTGTCTCACACAATTCTCTATTATGTGTCCATATTTACCACATGTTTCACAACATCTCCAAGTATTTTAATCCCATGCATAAGCATTGCCTTGTCTTCTCAGTTGATTTACCTTTTCTTTTCCTTTAGGCTTCCAGATTTTCTTTGTGTTCTTTCTACATGCTTGAGATGGGTGACCATGCATGTTGCAATTTTGATTATTTATCCATGTATGGCTTTTTTTGTGGTTTTTTCAACATGGATCTACACTCATGTGCCTGATGTCCATGCTTATTATAGTTATAGAAAATACCATTGAATTTAGGAGGGTTTCTAGGAATACCTTTTTCTTTGCTTCTGCAAATATTTGATGTGTGGCCTAGTTTTCCACAATGATGGAAAGAGGGATTGTTGGGCTTTAGGCTTGAGTATAATTTCCTTTGTTCAACTTGATTTGATGATTCTCCTTGCTCGGTATACCCTAATCTGATATTGTTGTTCAGTCTTCTTTGATAGTTCAGAAATTCATCCATTCTCTTAGTGCTTTCTTCAGATCTCTTAATCACTTAATTATGTTGTTGTAACATCATCACTTCATTTCTCAGTTTTTAATTTTATTCTTTCAATATACCAATATCCTCTATTCTTTTTGCAAGTTTAGTATTCACTCGATTAGCCTAATGATTTATAGTAACCACTTGATTGGTAATCTCAAAGTAATGTTCAGTAAGTCTCAATATCTCAGTTTCTTTCTCTTGTAACTTTTTGGTCATCTATATTTTGTCATCAACAACCATGTTTCTATCTTGTTCAGATTTCTTTGCATCATTCAAGACTTCAACCATTCTAACCATTTGTGTATCTTGACTGATGTGCAGTGCTTTCACTTGTTCAGTAAGTTGTTGATTTCTTTCAGATAGCTTTGATATGATTCCTTCAAATGCATCAGATATGCTACCAGATTCAGATCCATATGTATCAAATGGGTCATGAATCTCTTCTTCATGATAATCAATCTCACGACAGAGAAGTTCCATGTCCTTTATCTTAATCAACATCTCCCTGAGTTTCTCTTTATCTTCCTTATTTGTTTGACATAGATCTGCAACTGTAACTTCTGATTCTCAATAGTTTTTTAATGTATATACCTTTCCATTGTAAGATATTTTCTCTTCATCTATTAAACCTTCAAAATAAGAGAACTAGCTCTGATACCAATTTTTTGGATAATGGAAAGGATGTGTACTGACAGGGGAGGGGTGAATCAGTACCCTTAAAATTTTTTGTTCAAATCTTGTTAACACTGTTCTTCATTAACCGATTGAGTAGATTCACATATACCAAACATGTAGTATCAATGCTGAAATGTAAATACATGTAAATTAAACAATACACATACATAATATTAAGTACTCATGACACTATTATTTTGGTATTGCAGAAAACCCGTGTTGGAAGGTTAAAAACTGCGGTGGGGATGAGACCCAAAAAACTTCAATGCTACAAAAATAAAGTTAGCATGTTAAAGCTTTACAAAAATGATCACTTATGATGATCTTACCCTATTAGGAGTAATAATAAGATTGATTAGATCTACCTCGTGTGAGGATTTTGAAACACAATCTATGTGTGCACTCGGTTAAGAGATTTACAATAAGATGGTTAATTATATTCTGTTAAGAGATTTAGAGTTTATTACAATTGTTAGAGAGTAACATAAGTTTGATCTAAAACATATAGAATCTCAATATTTCTGATACAGATCCATTAAGTTCATACAAAAATATATCACCTCAATGTGAATGATAATACCTTCTGCTCTTTTCTTCTCGGTAGCCTTGCCTTAGTTCTGTAAACGGATTTATGCAATGTAGTCACTTTCTCTAAAAATCCCTTGTCTGATCTCTGATGTCTATAGTATGGCGGCTACTTGATCATTTCTTGATCAACATACATAAAAAAATTTGACATCTATACATTTATATATCAAACAATATGGCCTAATTAGGGTTTAACAATTACATCCTTATCCTAATATCAATGGTGTACAAGATTTACCTTGATCATCTACACATAAGAGACATAAACAATTAATGTTGTAAATACATAATTAATGTCCTCCTCGATCGTGTAAACCATTATCTAGGTTGGCTAAAAAGTTGTTACATTGAATGATGTGCCATAAAAAACTTTTAGGTGGTCTCTGTTCCACTTGGTTATTGATGTCTCTTGGTGATCGATGTTGTCTATGTATCTTGTTTATACTTGTGCAGCTTGATGTTTTCTTCTATTTGGTATAGTCTGTCTACTCGATAATCAATGTGCTTGGTTGACTTTGAGCGTTATTAGTGCTCTTGGTTAACTCTAAACTTCAATGATATAAACTAACTATCTTGTTTGTGACTCTATTATCGACTGTCCATTATGTCTGCTTGATAACTAATGAAAACTTCAATGTGCAATTGGAGTAACAAATAATTCATGTATGTATACCTTTGGTATTAGATGTATATGTGGTCTTATTATATGAGATGGTTATCATGGATTCAATTGATGAATCTTTTATGTTAGATATTTTTAGTTGTTCTTTGTAGATTATTCTTCTTAAGTAATTCTACGTCAAGTAACCCTTGAAAATTGTTATCTTTGTTGAGTTTTACTTATGTGTATGTCATATACTTCATTGTATTGCTTCCACATTGTTATCATTATTTTTTGTAAAAATTTAAAAAAATTATCCTGTTAACTTAGTGGCATGTTTAGGTTAGTTCTCCTGGTCCCCTGGCGGGGCATTACACATGGTCTTCTGGATCATGTCATGAAAGATTGTTGTCATTTCTCTTTGGTAGGTAGTGCCTGCATTTTTTAGACCAAATGGCATCATGATCCAACAATATGTTCCCCGAGCACAAATGAATGCAGTTTTATGTTGATCTTTATGAGCTATCTTGATTTGATTATATCCTAACAAACCATCCATTAGAGATAACATTTCATGTCAAGCTATTAAATCAACTATCATAATGATACTTGGTAGAGGAAAACCATCTTTGGGACAAGCCTTGTTCAATTCTCTAAAATCTATGCATATACAAATTTGACCAAAATGTTTTGTAACTGACACAAGATTGGATATACAGTCTACATAAGGAATGGGTTTTATGAAACCAGCATCTAGAAGTTTCTTCAGCTCAGCCTTCACCAATAAGGCGAAATGTGGATGCATCTTTCACAGCCTTTGTTTTACTGGTTTTCATTAGGTAGCAATGGTAAGTGGTGCAGTAAAAGCTCCAAATCAAGACCTATCATGTCAGCATATGACCAGGCAAAATTCACTTGCCTCTTCTTGAAGAATTCAATAAATTGTTCTCTTTCATCAGGTGAGGGAGATTTTGCAAGAAAGATCTTCTTAGGGTGGAGTTCATCCCCTAAGTTAACTTCAACAGTGTCTTCTACTAATAATGGTGATTTCTCCTCTTCTAAGGGAAGGGATTCTAAATTTCCATGTTATGGCACCTCAGAAAGGTTTTCACTAGAAGATACATCTTTATTTATGTTTTTTTCACGGTCAAGAAGTGCCTTTCAGTTTTCACTTAGTGACCTTTCTTTTTTTATTTTCATTTTTACTTTTTTTTACTAGAAACTTGAGACACCTCCCCAAAGTATACAGATATTTCCAAATCAAAAGAAAACCTGACCTTGTGATCTCCTGATGGTATTCCTTCCTGAAGGCCTATAAATTATGTAATTGCTTCATCATTTTCAAAATATCTATGTCGGGATGTCCTTGTTGATCCCAATAGACTAACTCTGGGTAGACTAATCAAAGGTCAGTGTAAGGAGATGACTTGGTTTGGACAAATGGAACTATAGTGATAGTTCTAAAAAATCTAGAATGGGAAGTAGACACACCATCTAAGGAGAAAACATTGACATGTTTATCAATATAGGGTTGGTCTTCAAGGTTCATGCAGTTGAACATGTCATTTATGTTCATAGTACTAGTGGATCTAGAGGAATACCCAAGGGTGTAAGATTCAAGGTTTTGAAGGGATACGCACTCATACTTGTGATAATTGGTCACACTAGAATACTCATTAGGTATCTCATCTCCCACAAAATCTAGGATTTCTTGTTCAAGGGACAATTAAAAGATTGTGGTTTCCAAATCTTGTGGCAACATTTTTGGAAGTATGTTACTGATATGGGTATGTTCAGGATTTTTCCCTCGGTTTGGATTAATGGTTTCTTGAATACCTTGAAGAACCACTCTTGTTCTAGATTGGTCATAACCAAGTCCTCTTTTATTCCTTTGATTAGGCGACAATGATAATTCTACTATTCCTTGTTATGTTGACCCTAAGCCCATGGTTCCGTTATATACAAACTGTTGTAACATAGTGTATCCAGGTCCATAATGATTCAAAGGAAATTTTATTGATGGTATTATTTGAGGATCCTTGTATAACCATGTGTTAATATCATAATCAAATGGATCTTCCTCTCTCAAATCACCTCATTTAACAAATGTTGTGGGCAGGCATTTGAAAACAACTAGATCTGGTTTTTATACTATCTTTGGAAGACCATAGGATCTCGATGAAAAAGGAATTTTGGTAATGGTAAAGGCTTCCTCATAGAGTTATTCACCACATCCTTTGTCTTGGAAAAATATTTTAATTCTTGTCCTTGGTATGTGTTGGCACTCTCATTTCTGAGAGTACCATTTTTAAAATTTTTGAATTATAAGTCATCTTTCATGGTAGGTTCTTAAGTGTTTCAAAGGACTTGTGTGTTTCATGTGAAATTTAAAAGAGGCAAAGGTTTGGAATGATGCAATTTACCATTTAAGGAGTTTACTGGCATAATTAGATTGGGCATAAATGCACCATTGAGTCGATGGTGTTGTTTCTTTGGAAGTCTGTTGTGGAAGTAGAAAAGACCATTTATCCCACATTCATAGTGTTGGGGATAAACTTGATGTTTTTATAAATTGTGTGTATATATTTTAAGTGCCTAAAAGACATGCAGTTTTGGCCAAGCAAGGTTAAGGGATTGGTGGTTAGTGGAAAACAACTGGCAGTTAGGAAGACCATTTTTGGTGGGCCCGTGGTTAGAGGACAGATTGTGAGATGTTGACATGTGGAGGTTAAGATTATTCAGAAAGTAATCCATGCAGGTGGACACCTAGATAGATGGTGGGCTCTCATGTGATTGCGTGATCCTAGTCATCAGCAAGAAAAGGCTTCATGTGATTGCGTGAGACTAACATGTAGATGGGGCCGGCCAAATAGATGGATGACATGGCAAAGATTTAGATGAATTAGGGGGTGCCACATGGAGATAAATAAGAAATGATGAGGTGCAATAGTAATGTGTGGAAAATTAACAGAGGATGTTAATTTGCAGTTTATTAGGGATAAACTATAGTTAAATAATTTTTAATCAACCATGGTAACCTACCATCTGTCTGTGTTTGTAAGGGTAAGAAAAATTAGGCGTCGTCCTTATGTTGAGATGGTGAAAAGATGGAATTAAGGACTTGCCATATTTTTCCAGGTGGTAGGAATTGTAGTATGACAAGTCAAAATAGTATTGACCAAGGTCACCTATATTTTTTGGATCTTTTCTCAGTGATTAACCTTTTTTGTTTGAAGACAGGTTTCCAGAAATGGGTTTTGTTGGAATTATATTGAGATGATGTACTGAGAGGGGAGGGGTGAATCAGTACCTCTAAAAAGTTTCTTGGTTAGCCCATTAACCCTTAGTCATCAGTTTGTAAAATAACTTATCTATCTGTTCATCTTTATTTATGTATATGAAATCATATCATACATTCCATTTGATGTGTGATAGTAAAAGAAACATACATGAAATTTGATAACACATAACACAAGATATGGTATCGCAGAAAACTCCTGTTAAGAAAGTAAAAACTGCGGTGGGGATTGTTACCCACAAACTTCACTATTTGTAGATAAGAAGAGCCGATTAAGGCTTACAATTTGGTCACTTCTGATGACCTACCCTATTAGGATTATTACAATGGAGACCTGTTAAGATCTACTTTGTTTGAAGCTTTAGAAACATTGTTAAGTGTGCACTATGTTAAGAGATTTACAAAGGATGGTTAAGTCCACCTTCTACAAAAGGATTTTAGATGTGATGCACTTGTTAGAATGCAACTACATAAGTCTTTGATCTAATGATAAATGCAATCTTTAATTTCTGATAAAATAGATCCTATGAAGCTCCAAAAATACTGTTAATCATCCTTCCATGATTGAGTATTACCTTTATCTGCTCGTCGGTAGCCTCTGTGTGTTCTTGTTAACTGATGTATTTTGTTTCTGCTCTTTGCATGAATTTTTCCTTCTTCTCCTTAGATGCTCTTCATGGCTATCAATTATTAAGAATTCATGTACTTACAAATGAGTATGAACATCTATTTATACTAATCTAGGCTCAATTCTTGATTCATGCATTTACATGTTAACTCTAGATTCAAGATATACAACTTGATCTTGATCTGTAGTTAGATATGCTTTAGGTCCATTAGGATGCTTTAAAGCATTTACATAAAGCATGCATGACCATCTAATATGATTTAAAACAAAAATAAAACTCTATAAATAGATTTACATTTCTTTAATCGACGTGTAAAACTTAGATCCACAATTTGCGGGTTCTTGATCTGTCTGTCGGTTATGATGGTTGGTGTTCTTGATCGTTGGTGTTCCTTTCTCTGGACATGTCATCGAGTATGCTTATCTATTCCTGTCGGGTTGATTATGGAAACTATTTTGTCGGTAATTCTTGTGTTCACTGGTAATGCTTGTGTTCGCTGGTGAAGCTTGTCACATTTATACTTAGCATTTTTCTCAAAAATTCTTTGTGTTGTCGGGTATGCTTGCATTTCACCGGTACTGCTTATGGTTCATCAGTGATGCCTGTTGTCTGCCGGTAATGCTTTCTAAATGTTTTTTTCCTCTAAGTATACTAATGGAAAAATAATGTCATCAGGTTTAAATGTTGATCGCCAGAAATGGATAAGCATGCCAGCGAAATCCTGCTAGAAGGAATAGTATGATAAGACCTACACAATAAATAAAGAATACTAAGTAGTTTTGAATTGGTAGAGTATCAAGATGTTCCGGTAAGAATCATAATGGAAAAATGATAGGTCTTTGATTACTCATTTCCCTACACTTGCAATTATAGGTAGTGGAAAGGTAATTGACAAAATGCATTTTATGCAAGTGGACAAGGATATAGGATTTATAAATGTAACCATTCTATGGCCTATTTTCTCAAACATAACTAAAAATGGGTGTTGCTAGGGATAAGTAGTGTCTCTAGATACAGATGCAAAAAGAATATTAGGATTGATTGTATGGGGAGAGTACTAAGTTTATAAAGAGGCATTAAAATGGGCATGAGTTTCTAAAGAGGTATTAAAAGGAGGACTAACTTGCAAACTCACAAACCATTCAAGCTTCACCTTTTTTATACCCTTTGACTCAAATATACAAGTTTGTTGGCTAGAAACAAGGATGAGGAGAGGTCAAGTCCTTGGATTTCTCTTTCTAAAATTCTTTCAGAGCATTAGGGATTCCTTGAAAGAGTTTTCATGGGAATCTTGCATCCTGGCTCCTCTTGCATTGTAACCATGAACTATGCTATATTGGCTCAGCTCTATTGTTTGTTTCTTCTAAAAGTAGCATTCTTGTTGCCAAATTATTCATTTGATGTGTACTTGAATGAGTTAGAAGATAAACATATCCTCTATGAAAATATTTTTACTTCCCTATCAAACATATTACTCTTTTTGACTGTGTAGGTAAGAAGTGTGGAAGATCAGTTACGATGGAAAGCTGAAATGTTTTATCTTATTATGGTCTATATGTCATATGGTTCTAATAATAATGATTCATCTTTTGTCATGTTCATCCTAGAGCTTATTGGCCCCCTTGTTTTATAAAAAGGGATTTCAGGGCCTTTAGAGAGGATTCAAGTTTTAGGAATTAGGCAACATGTCCTAGCCTAGAGAGAATAACACTGTAATATTCCAAAAAGAACTTAAAGTGAATCAATGTGATTTATAAGAGGGTTTTTATGGAGTTCAAAGTTGTATTGTACAACATAAAATAGAAAAAAGATTTGGTTTATATACAATTCTAGTTTAGATCTCTCCATTGTATAATTTTGTCAAACTTTCAAATGAAATGAATCAAGGGTTTGTCTCATTTAGTGTATTGTTGTGATGTATGTAACTTTTATTTCATGTTGTGATCTAAATTATCAATTAAATGTTGGATTAAGGTGCAGATCTGGCAGGGTTATATAGAGATTGTGATAAGTGGTTTGAAACTGGGGTTATTGTTGAAGAGATATTGCAAGGCGGTACTCTTAGATCATATGCTATGAATAAAACTATATTGTATAATGTTACTAATGAATCTGATACCCAATGGGATAAGGCACTAGTCTTGGCTTTGTGAATCTTACAAATATATGGTTATTCATCTTCTTGCTATTACCCACTGCAACAAAATCAATTAAATCAAGAACATCTTTACTTCTATTGTTAGTTAATAAGTTATTTCATCTCATGGTCCAAAAGGGTAATAATTGAATTGATGATTAAAGCCATTATCTAATATATCTTGGTTATATTGGAACTTGTATGAGATTTCTACTTATATCAAATGGTATTCATAGTTTTAGTTTATACTCAAAAGCATTAGAGGGAGTCCCCCCTTGGTATGTCAGAACCTAAAGTGTAGAGGGATAAATTAATATCCTTGTTAGTTGGTCCAGTTTTTTTAAAGTTCTTTTTCAAAACATTGGAGTTGGCTACTCTATAGAACATATTAAAAAGTGCACTGGTAGGTTTGTAAGTGTAAAACCTTTTCAAGAACCAATAGTATGTCTTTGGAAATTGAACCAGAAGTATAAGGTACACTTTCTTATTGATTTAATGGTACTTGGTTCTCTGTACTACCCCTTAGATTGTTGCAATATTGTAAGGGGTTTTGATCTCCTTCTATAATTATTTATGTACCTTGATAAGGAAACTTGCTACATTGATGATAGGTAGATGGTACAACTTGCATTTCATTGATCCATGGTCTTCCTAGTAACATATTGTATCCTAGTTGAAGATCTAGGATCTAAAGTGGAGTGCTCTTTACTACTAGTCCTATTTTGATAGGTAAAATAAGAACACCTCTCGGTGATTTTTCATCTTTATCATAATATCTAATATTGACGCGTCTAGTGATATCAATTCTTGACTCTGAATATCCCAAGATCTTTATTACTTTTAGAGTACAAATGTTTAATCCATCACTGCCATCAATGATGACTCATATGATTGTGTTTATGCACTTGGAAAAGTAAATATAAAGGATCATTCTACAGAGGTTTATGCAAAGGAATGTCCTAGTCAGTAAACGTGGCATGTCTATTAGTAGAAATATAATTGACCATAGTTTGGAAATTCTCTAGAGATATGTCCATAGGGAAAGTTGCATTGTGAAGGGCCAAGTCCAAATCTTTCTTATGTTCATGGGATATTCACAATAACTCAAAGATAAAAATTTGAGCAGGAGTGTGCTTGAGCTGATCCACCAAATTGGGTTGTGGATTGGGAAGTTTTGTAGTAGTTGCAAGTGTAACAAAAGTGGAAGTTTCCCCTTTTAATACAACATTGTTGCGGTGGGTAGTGACTACACATTTAGAGTTATTTGTCTCTGATATTACTGGTTTCAATCTAGCATTCTACAGGGTTAAGAAAATTTATTGTGTTATCAAATGTAGTGTAGGTCTAATTGAACTATTTTTACTATCCACTTGACACAGGGGTCTTACCTTTATTATGGTTTTTCAAAGGATCTATGAAAATTGTGTGATCTATGTTTCCTTTTTGTTGAACATTAGTAACATGAATTATATTATCACCCTTAATGCGGTGATATTCATAGAAATCATTGACATTCCACCACTTAGGTTTAACGACGCCATGCTCAAATTCTCTTATCTTACGTAAAGTGATAAGGTTAATTTGGATTAGATTTTTAAGTTCTTCTCAAGTGATTCCCCTAAGGGTGTATATTCACACTTTGGAAAATGATTCCTTTGTTGAGGTTGAACATTAGGTTAGGATTACATGAGATTATCTTTTTGGTTTTTTGACTATTGCATTTGCACTTGAGAATAAATACCAAGGGTGTATGTGCCATAGGGGTTTGAATTAATGTTGATGTCCCCTACAATGATATCTTAGGTTTCACATAGTTGACAGTCTTAATATCAGTGACATTGTCATTGGTAACGTTCTTGTTTTTAATCCACCACTTAGGTTTATCAATATAATTCTTGGTGGTGTTTGACTGATTTGGATCAGTAAGGAGCCCTCTCTTGATTAATTTTTTCTCACATCGAATGCCTCATTCAATTAACTATTTGACAATTGGATAAAGTTGTAGTTTTGTAGTGTATGCCATTTCTGGGACAAGGTTATCAACAAACATGACTATGAGGTCTTGTTAAGGAACATCATATGGGATTCTTTTATTTGTACTTCTCCATCTTTGCAAGGATTTAGAGAAGGACTCTTATTCCTTTTGTTTTATATTGCATAGATATTTAATGCTAACCTTGCATTCTATGTTGTGATGGAAATGAGCAATGAATCTTTTTGCTAGTTCTCCCCAAGATTGGATACCATGAGGTAAGAGAGAAAACCATTCCATTGCTGGTCCAACCAGACTCTGGAATAATAATCGCATAAGATATGTTTCATCATGTACTACCTCAATGCAAATAGAAAAGAACTCCCTAATGTGTTCCATGGGAATGGTGTTTCCTATGTACTTGTCAAATTTGGCTACTACAAATTTTGTAGAAAATAAAGGCATGTTTAACGAGTGATTAAAAGGGTAAGGGTATATGTCCTCTGTAGTATAGGACTTAGTCTGTCCTTGATTTTTAATGTCCAAGAACTGAATTTGCAACATTTCTCATTCTTTGTATTATAATGTCAACTTGGGACTGAGGAATATTTCCAATATTTAATCATGATCTAGCACCTGGTATAAGACTTTGTCTTTGAAATGGTTGTGCTAGAATATATGATCTCCTAGGGATCTGGTATTGATTTCCAGACACATTTGACTATGGTACATATTGAGTCTTGGGTTGTTGTTTTTGTTTCTATTGTTGATATTGTTTCCTTTGTTTAAAAAATATTTAACCCCTGGAGGACGTTGACTAAAAGTAGGACTGACAAAGATTGATCTTGTTTGTTGTGATGAGCTAGCCCCAAGTCTAGTAGGGATAGATTATGATTTAAATGCGTTGTAACTTGTTTGAGTAGTTGATGTTGTAATGAGCACTTGATGTAAAAGGGAATGATGTGATTGCTTGAGATAAATCAAAGATCATTTATGAACTTGTTTGAGCACTTGTCATATTTTGGGTAGAAGATGAACTAGCCTGAGTTGAAGAACCCATTCGTGCCAAAGCCACTTGTGATGTCATTGTTTGAGTTGATAGTTGAATAGACATTATCTAGGATATGAAATAATTAAATTGAGAATTCCCATTTGTATTATGACCTATTAATGGATTTCCTGCCCATATTGTGGATACATCAAACCCACACAAAAGTTTGACTCCTTTTTCTAATAGCATTGCTAAGAATCTTTAAAGATTTATTTCCACTACAACATCTACAAATCATGAAGAGTAGTCATATTTTTCTATGTCTTCTAATTATTCCTCTGTAACATCTTGAAAAATAGTTGATCTACGTGAGACTTGTGGAGTTTTAGGGACATTTTTAGTGTACAAATAAGGATCCATATGTGTAAAAGGGTCAATTTATGGTTCCTCATGCCATGGATGGAAAGGGTTGACATATGATTCCTCTGGTTGCTTTCTAGCATGTGACCTAGTAGTTAGTCCTCTATAAGCTGTAAATGACATTTTTTATCCAGGATTTAACCAAGATGAGTGACGCAAAACAAATAAAAGGTACAACCTCTCAAAGAGAGTTCTAGCTCCTATTTAACAAAGGTAATTCTAAAAACAGACTTCAACTTCTCTTGATCTCAAATAATTGATGATGATAAGTATGACCTGAATCCTATCTAAGATGAGACAAAGTCATTATAAAATAATAAGAAGATTGAGATAATGAGTTCAAGATAATCTAATTTGAACCGCTAAATTATCAATGCTAAATAACAACTAAACTATAAAAGAGGGGTAATCCTAAATGTTTGAGATTTCACTGAATCTTTTTTATCTCCTAAAGTGTACACACTGATCTTTCACATGACACAAAAGACTTTCCAAGTTTATGGAATGATAAAATGAAGTACACTGACAGAGGAATTCAAACTATTTTGACAAAATGATCTTATTGTTATTCTAGTCAATTGCAGCAAACTTATGTCGATTGTGGCAGAATGTAGAATTAATTGCAAAAAAATTATGGCAATTGTGGTAATAAAATCAGCAACATTCTAACGGGGGAATTCAAACTATTTTGACAAAATGATATCATTGTTATTATGGTCAATTGCGGCAAACTTTGGTCAATTGTTGCAGAATGCAGAATCAATTGTGGCCAACTTCTGGAAATTGTGGTAATAAATGAATCAATTGTAGCAATGCACAGTCAATTGTGATAAACTCTTGTCAATTGCAAAAAAATGTGACAATCTAAAAATTGGATTGCAAATTTGAAGTTTTTTTATAAAAAATACTATCGAACAATCATGTAACATGTTGTCTAGAATAGACTGTTGTTGACATCCTAAACAATCAACATGTTTGACTCAATTTGAATAGATTTTTCATGAAATTTGTAGCACACACATAGAAAACACACAAAAAGATTTGTCTTTGTCTCTATTCCTAGATAATGAGTATATGTTATGTAGTCTTAAAAAAGACCTGATTTTCACTGGTTAAGAAAAGATATAGATAGAATAAGACAAGCTTATCCTAAGGAATTGGATTAGTATTCAAAATATTTGGCCCACAATTTAGTATCTCTTCAGCTCACATAGTAGTGTCACCCCCAAGAGGGCACCTGTGTTTTTTCTTTTCACAAGAGCTATGAAGAATACAATCAAAGGAGACTACGCAATGAGACCTCCAATGTCGTATTATCAACTTTAAATTGCTCAAGGAGATACATATGGTGAGTGTCTTCAGGAGAGAATCCTCCCCTCCTTGCACAAAGATTATGAATACTTTCAGAGGTGAACCGAGTAAGAAACTATTCTAAGGAATCTAGTAAGGACTTCCATTCATAGCACCTCCCATCATCCTGCAAGCAAGATTAAGGCCTATAGTCCTGTGATTACTCTGATATCGTAGTCTTGTAAGAAGGATTAAGGCCTCTCATCCCTACACATACCATAATATATTCCAATATAGTCCTGTAAATAGGATTGAGATAAGAATGCCCTACTAGCGCTAGAATAAATGCAGTCCTACAAGAAGGATTGAGGCCTCTCATCCCTATGTCTATCGTAGCATTCAAAATATAATTAACCACATCCTCCAAGATTTTTATCTCAAGGATACTTTTGACTATAGTGGGTTGGAATGGCTAGGTCCGCCTGTTCCCACTTGAGTCAACCTGTGAGATTTTTTCCTCAATGATAGGCTCACAAAAAGAGAATGCATAAAATGAAATGGATAATAGACAAGGGTATAGATTTATGATCACCCTCAAGGGGTGAGAGAATACTCTCCTACCAAGGCTTATTCTCCTAAAAACAATAAACATGCATTCATTTTAGTCCCACATACAAAGATTCCTGATTTAAGCAAGACAAAAAGGACAAAAAAAAATAGCAAATGAATTATTTTTAGTAATTGTTTTGTCTTTTAGGTTTCAAGCCCTCCCCTCCTGCAAGAAAACTGTTAAAGTAATGGGATCTTTGACAAGCGTATTTTCCTTTTTCCGCCACTAGCTAGAAAAGAGGATTAGTAATAAAATGTGATTGTGAAATGCCTATATTGCTAAGGGTGTCAATTCTAATAGTGACCTTATTTTTAGCTGAGAAATGATTAAGAGAGTCGATATAACTGCCGAAGGGTTTGATTTGATCTACATTTATGATTGTAAGAGATTCCCTTCGATGTGTGTGACAATAAGAAATTCTTTGTTTGAGTGCTTTTGATGACCTAAACTATGGAGTACGCCTGATTTTCTTCCTTTTCATCTATCATTTGTTATGTCCTACATAGAAATTGAGAAAAAAAAATCAAATCTAACAAATACCCAAAAAAATAGAAAAAGCATAAAATATAGCAATTGCAAAATAATTCTGGAGATTGCAAAATAGTTTTTGTGATTGCAAAATAGTTTCCACGATTGCAATTTTTTTTATTGTGAAATATGTCTCTTAATTGTGAAATATATATGTCAGTTCTCAAAATCTTGCAGAAAATAGAGGCTTAAAAAAGAGCAATCAATAAATTAAAACTTCAATTGCAAAATAACCAGACATAATGGCGATAATAAATAGTTCAATTGTGAAATAATGTCTATGATTGCGATATTCATTTATTGATTGCAAAATAACAGAAAACCCCTGAGAATAGATAAATAAAATAAATGACAAAATCTTGACCATAGAGCTGAGACTGAGGTATTCTGTTGGTTGTTTGTAAGTAATTTTTTAGGATATAAGTTAACGTTGGGTTCACAAAAATGTATGGAAAAATATGCACAAGCTCAAATAGAGGATAAATAACACTGAACTAATAAAAGAATGAATTAATAATCAACATAAAGCCCCACAAACAGCAAAAATAAAATCTAATCTATTGGAAATCAAATAAACAATTAAGCACTACCCAATAGATAATTCAAGCCTTTGTTGTTGCTCTCTTCTTCTCTTGAAAGGTTATTTAAATGGTTCTCAGAGTTGATACTGACAACGCTTTGATTTGAAAGATTCAAAAAATATGATCAAATGATTGATATGTTGATTTCAATTCACACAGAAAAACCTACATAAAGATTATGCTCGCAGAAAATTCAGATTTGGGATTGGGGGTCCTTCAAATGAGAAAGAAGAAGGTTTATATAGAGATTTCAGACTGATCGATGGTTGAGGTTGATTTTGTGAAATAAGATTGAATGGATGAGATAATTAGAGATGGAGTGAAGATGAAGAAATTTCATTTTTGAGGAGAATAATAAAGAAGATAATATAAATCTATTTGGAGAAAATCAGTTTCCAAAAAGTAATTGATTTTTTTATTAAAAGAATGATTTTCAATTTTCTAATTTTAAGGATAATTAAATAATTTTACTGATTTAAAGCTCTTTTTGATTTTTCAGAATTCTTAATTCCTTATGAAATTGTTTTTCTCTTATTTTTGGAATTTTTTAGAATAAAATTGAATTAAAAATTTAATTTAAAAGAAAGTGGAATTAAATTGAAATTAGAATGAAATTAAATAGAAATTAGCCAGAAATTAAAATTAAATTAATTTTGGGTTGTTAATTTAATCGAGAAGAAATAATTAGCTAATTCAAATAATTATTTAAACTATGGGAATTTAGAAATTGAGCTTAATTAACTGATAAAGACTAATTAATTAAGGTGAAACTAATACCAATAAAAATAAAATTAAGGTGAAACTAATTAAATAAGATTGATTATTTAATTAATATTAAGAAATGATTAAGTGATGAAAAGATTAGGACATAGCAGAATTAAGATGATTAATTAAACAATTAAAGAATCATTTAATCAATAAAGGAATAATTAGTAATTAAATGTGAGTTTGCAAGTCTGTCCATTTTTGGGTGTCTACACTTACATATTGTAACAATAGGAGAACATACCTGTTTAGAATTATCCAAACCAAACTTCTTTAATAACTCTTTGGTATACTTGGATTTAGAAATGAAAATTCTTTTACTTTTCTACTTAACTTGTAATCCAAGGAAAGAATTCAACTCACCAATCATATACATCTCAAATTAATTCTGCATATCCTCTAAAATATTTCTGCACAAGTAAATTTTTCCACCTAAAATTATGTCATAAACATAGACCACAACAATTAAGATTTGATCTAAATAAATTATATAATACAAATTACTATCCTCAAATCCTTTTATAAATATTTGTCCAATCAGATACTTAACCAATATGTCATACCAGGTTCTAGGTGTTTGCTTAAATCTGTATAATTCTTTCTTTAATCTGTAAACAACATCTGGATTCTTCCCGGACTTGAATCCCTCTGGTTGTTCAATGTAGGCTTATTCCTTTAGTTATCCATTCAAGAATTTTGAATTAACATACATCTGATAAACCTTGAAATTTTAAATGTTGCAAATGTTATTCATATTTCCTCCATCTAGGCAACAGGGGTATAAGTTTCATCAAAATCAATGTCTTCAATATGAGTGTAAACCTTTCAAACTAATCTTTCCTGATTTTTCATTACCTTTAGATTTTCATCCAGCTTGTTCCAGAATACCCACTTTGTACAAATTACATTCTTGTCAGTCGTTCTAGGCACAAGTTCCTAAGTATGATTCTTCTCTATTTGATCAAGTTCTTCTTTCATTTCTCTTACCCAATTCTAATCATTACATGCTTCTTCCACAGTTCTTGGCTCAATTTCTAAAAGTAAACATAATAAAAAATTCCTCTTGTGCTTCTCTACATCTTGTAATGATACATTTATTCTTATCACCTATAATTTTATTCTCTAAATAATTTCTCTATACAATCATTGGGGTCTTATTTTTAGATGTTGAATCCTGCCTTGTCTCTTCTTATTATTTATTTTCTTCTTTTCTCTTTCTCTTTGTATCAAATTCATATTCAAAGTGTTTCTCAGGAGTTTTCAAAACATATTTATCAACCTTCACATTTTCACTTTCAACTATATTATTCATTCTCTTGTTGTAACTGTTATACACTAAATTTGCACCCTATTCATGCTCTCTTGGTCTTGATAATATAGTATAACATGGGAATCACTTAGAGGTTGTGGGACCTATGCTAACTTGAAGTGAAGCCTCTAAATTCTAGGTTGGTTCGTCTTGGATAATCACTGAATTTTCTCTTGAACATGAAAAGTAAACTTGGAGGAAAAGGATAGAAGGAATTCTTGAAAGGGAAATGACTGAAAGCAAATTATCCTACTAGGTGATATACCGAAGGTAACTTAAAATATGAAACAGTAACAAAAATAGCATGAAGGTTCTTAGATCTAATAGCGCACAATATTTCTGAATAGGCTTGCAGAAGTGTTTCACAGAGAGTTCTGGAATGGAAAGAGGCTATTGGAGGAAAGAAAAAATTTCACAGGAAATAACATTCCCAAGCAAATTTAGACACAGACTGTGACCTGCAAACAGACATTCATTTCAGAAAATAGGCATAGGAGTGAGAGAACTTAACTAGGGATGAACAAAATCTATAGGGAAACCTAAATCAAATCACACATAGTAGTACACTAAGATTCTGAAAGGAAGAAAAGCTCAAGAACTCTAAGATTTCTCTAGCATAAGCAACTATATATATTTCAATAAGAGAAACATAGATAAAGAAAAGTTTGAGGGAAGAGAATATGCCACAGAAAGCTCATACAGAACCTGGATTTTAATGAAAGATTACAAGAAGTGAAGATTTGAGGGCAGAGAAGATGAAAAAGAAAATATTGCACCAACTAGAAAAACTCTAAGCTAAAAATATTGAAAACTAACTTATATACATGTTCCTCTAGTATGAAGGTGTAGGAAACAATCCAAATCCTAGAAGTCAGGGTTACAATAGATTTTGCATAAATAATTCAAAAATCCTAACACTATCAGTTCTTCTCATTAATGCATGTAGAAATATCTGAGATGATCATATATATCCTTGAATATCTTTCACTTTTCCATAAATGCAGTCTGAGAAGTTGGCTCGACCCATCTCTCTCTCTGTAACTTGAAATATCACGCCACCATTGTGGGCTCTGAAATCAGATCTTTGAATTTTAAATATTTGAATATACAATAGTCATAGGTGGCATGAGCACTTGTATCAATGGCCCAGAGAATATTTGATCTTTCCTTTTTAAAACATAGTCGTCAATCTTCTATCTTTCTATTATCTATGTTCATTCTTTTATTTTCCCTCCCTGACTACCTTTTAACCCTGAGTCTTTGAAAACCTTCATGTCGCTGAGTCAGGATAAAACTCCTTTAACTCTAAGTTTACAATGAGACCTCGTGAATACCGTGAGATGAAAATAAGATCGTACAATCAGCGTTAAGTCTCATATCCTTAAGAGAATATTATATTTCCATTCGAGACTTAGCGACCACCCTAATCTTAACCTGACTCACCTTTTACTTTGGTTTCCTTATTAGGACTCGGTAACTAAGGAGTCTTGTGATCTCTGATCATTCTTCTTAACCATGATTTCCTTATGAAACTCGGCCACAACCACAAGATCATCTTTGCATTGACGGTCTGTGTGAAATCTCATAAACTTTGCTGACCTTTTGACTTCCTTTGGAGACTTAGTGACTAAACACACAATGCCTAGGCCCATTCATTTCCATGTGTCACTCTATCATTTTTTTATGACCACCTCAGGCATGAATTCCACCCTGTCATTGTTCTGACCCCTACAAATCTGCCACATGGCGTTCACATGTCATCTCCTGCAAGTTGGATCTTGATCACCCTAGTTTTGACTCTAGCTTATCCTTGATTAACTAAAACTCTTAAATCACTGAGTCACTAAAAAATTTGGTTGATTCTACATTCATTACAAGACTTAGCAACCACCATGGGATCAGATCTTGATCTAACAATTAGTGTTGAGTCTTGATATCCTGAGAGGATATTCCATTTCCTTGGAAGACCACGTGACAAAGGCAAACTTTTAATCATTGAACAACATGGAATATTCATTTTCCCTTACGTGACTAGGCGACTAAAGGACAATTGAAATGCACACATGACTGAAAAATAACTTAAGTCACTTGGAAAAGGTAACGAGAAAATAGAACAAGGCAAAGGCCAACTAGGGTTTATATCAAATTTTCATAGGGTTTTCAATACTTAGGCCATTTTTTATGAATAAGGATAAACCAGAGGGCTTAGGAACTTACAAAGGAAGAGGGAGAACCAGGAAATGTGTAGAATTTACAAGCTAGGCTCTACCCTTGTGGGAGCCACATTTCTCTCCACTTGCAGCCAAAATTCACATATAAATGGGAAATTTTGGATAACATTCTTGATGATTTCTGCTGGATGTTAGCCTACTACACATTGAAAAGTAGTGGCCTTCACGTTTATTGGGCATGGAGTCATCTTGAGCATATGAAACCTTTTCTCAGAAAGAAATGGATTGAAACCAAGAGGAGGAACTACTAATTTTGCACAAGCACTTCAAGGAAAGCAAGAAATTAAACTAGAAAGCAAGAAAAAGCAGGAAACTAATTACAAAGCAGGGAAAACCTCGAAATACGGCTTGAGATGGAAACCATTGACTGATATTGGCAAGGCATCTCTTCCAAGAATTGATAATTTAAATGCATTATATTTGTTGCACTCTATGATTACAAATGGTCCACCCCAAAAGCAATCAAACTTTGAATGTCTACCAAGCCTGGACTTGTATTCATACCACTTGAGGACAATATCTCCAACATTGAAATTCCTAGCTCTGGCTCTTTTATCACAATTATTTTTAGTTTTCATTTGTTGAAAATCCATGGTTTGCATAGACTTAACTCTGACCTCTTCTAGCTCCATGAGTTGAGCATACCTTACCTGTAAGGGATCTCCTTCTTCAAAGAGAACAAATTGTGTGGCAAGGTCCAATGTTGGTAGTTCTTTTGAAATAGACAATCTGGCCTCTTTGCCATATACCAGCATATATGGGGAATTCCCAATGATTTCTTTGGGTTTATTCTGTCTAGCCAAAAAGTAGACTTGAGATTAGAGTGCCAATCTCTTTGATTTTCTTGAAAAGTCTTCTTGATAATTCTTGTCAGGTTCTTATTTGTAGAATCCGATAGGCCATTACCCTGACGATAATAGTTGCAACTAGTATTCAGATAAATACCATTCCTAAGTGCCCATTCAGTCACTTGGAGGCCTATGAATGCAAGTGCATTATCTGATATGATAGAATCTAGAAGGCCAAATCTGTGAATGATGTCATCATAAAATCTTAGAACAACACTCTCATTGGCCTACTTTAGTGCAATAGTTTTTGTCCATCTAGTGAAATAATCTTTTGCATTCATGATCCATTTATGTCCTACACTACAGGGAGGATTAATTAGGCCTATAAAATCAATGCCCCATTTCATGAAAGGTTTCTTTGTTTTGATTGGTTGGAGGGGCAAAGCTACAAGTTTTTCCTTTCCTGCAAACATGGCACACTTTATGCATTTTCTCACATGATCATGACTATCCTTGAAGATAGATGGCCAATAGTATCCATCCCCCATGATATTAAAAGTAGTGGTCCTAGGAGAAAAATAATGTCCAGAAGGTCCATCATGAAATTCATTCAGGTTACCCACCACTTGATTTGAATCTATGCATCTCAAAAGGACACCATTATGATCCTTTCTAAAAATAATCTGATCAATCAACACAAACGGGATAGATTTCAATCTATAGTATCTTCTTTTCATTGAATCTAAACCTTCAAGAAAATTTCTTTTCTTTAAGAAATGAACTATGCTAGGCAACCAACCTACTGCCTTGGCATGTTCTTCTATAGAATGCACAACCAGAGATGCATTCTCTTGTTCTTGTTCTTTCAGAACTTCATCCTCTGTCAAATTTTCACATAGACCTCTTCCTCTAACTAGCTTATTGATTTGGATATCAATGTCATATTCCATGACTTTGGTAATCCAACCAGCTCTTTTTTCATTCAGGTCCCTAGAAAGAAAGAACTCTTTAGCACTAGGATGAGTAACTCTCAGTTGTACCTTTTTGTTAGTCAACATATATCTAAACATTTTTAGGCTTTTTACCACAGCAAGTACATGTTTCTCTACAAAAGAGTATCTCTATTCATACTCTTCTAAACCTTTGCTAAAGAAAGCAATACGCTGCTCTAATCCTTCAGAGTTATCTTGAGTTAGTATTGCAGATATGTCATCAGAGCCTCCATAAGGATAAAGGATAAAATCCTTACAGAAATCAGGGTTCAACAAGGTGGGGGCCTCTGTTAGAGCTTCTTTGATAGCGTGTAAACTAACCCTCCTTTCTTTGTTCCAACTGAAAGCTAAGTTCTTTTTTAACATAGTTTTCAAAGGCTTTATTAAATCTACAATGTTAGGTAAGAAATGCCTGACAAATTTAATCCTTCCTATGAAATATTGGAGAGTTTTCTTATGAGGTGGTAGAGGCAATTCTAGAATAGTTGCAATCCTTTTAGGGTCAACTATAATTCCTTGTTTGGATACAATATATCCCAATAGTTTTCCTTCATGGACTGCAAACACACATTTCTTTGGATTAAGAGAAATCCCAAATTCTCTACATCTTTCAAATATTTTCCTCAGATGTTTAATATGGTCTGCTGCATGTTTAGAATAAACAGTTATATCATCTAGATAGACTAGTAAAAACTTGAACATGAGGCTCTTAAAGGCCATATCCATTTCCTTTTGAAAACTATCTCGCACATTTGACAAACCAAAAGGCATCTTTTGATAGGCCATGGTTCCCCATTTGGTTGTAAATGCAGTCTTATATTGATCTTCTTCATGAACCAGGGTCTAATTGTACCTTGAATAGCCATCCAACAGTGAGAAGCGTTCTGATCCAGAAACACACTGTAAAAAATTTTCCATAGATAGAAATGGATGGTGATCCTTTAGGGATGCCCTATTTAGATCCCTAAAATAAACACATAACCTTAGTTCCCCATTTTTCTTCCTGATAGGAACAAGGTTGGAAACCCAACAAGTATGCTTGATGGGGTAAATTATACCACTTTCTATTAATTTGAGCACCTCTCTATGCATAAGTGGCTTAAGATTGGGGTTGACATGTATTTTCTTCTTCCTTACTCATTTGGCATTTGGTTCCAATTCAATTGTATGTTGAGGAAGTGCGGGGTTGAAACCTTTGAGATCTTCATATTGCTAAGAAAATATATCACTGAATTCTTGAAACAATTGGACATAAGCCTATTTCTCTGAATCAGTATTAATCTTCCCAAATTTTAAGCTTTTACCTAGATCCAGATCTAGATCAATGTAATCCTCTTGCTGAACTACCAGGACAACCTTACTCTATTATGCTTGGTCATCTCAATTGAAGACAAATTCTAGGGTGACAAGCCCTTTTGGCATTTTATTTGATTTAAGTTGTACCACTTGGTCACCTTAGTTCTGCATCAATCTATCTTGATTATGTTCTGAAAAGACATCCTCTTCAAGTAAGAACTGCAAAATTTGTTCATCATTGTCAAAGACTTTCCAATTAATATCATTATCAGGAATAGAAGGCCTGACAACTACCTTGATTTGTTGTCGATCCTTTTGCATTGAAATTCTAGTAGGGATATCATTTTGGGATCCAACAACAACTAATCTGTTTGCATCCTAATTCAATTTTCTAGGTATTGCAACAATGTTGAAAGCATGGAAATTTTCAATTGCATCCCAAAATATATGCTTGTATGCTCTCATTGTATCACTTTTGGTTGCACTTATCCCTCTTACTTGGCTGACTACCATCTCACTGTCACCATAAACTTTTAAGGCTTTGATCCCTCTTTTTCTAGCCCAATCTAATCCATTCACTAGGATTTCATATTCAGTAGTGTTGCTAGTGCAAGAGAAGGTGAATCCAAAATTTGTATAATACTTTCCTCCCTTTGGAGAGATTATCATAGCACCACCACTAGAGCCATGTCTACTTCTAGCACCATCAAATAATAGCTCCCAAACTTGGCTGCTCTTGTCTTCTGACTCAATGCCTTTTTTGAAAATATTTGGTTCTATGAATTCATTCTCTTGTACCAAATAGTTTCCCAAACCAGCATCCCAAATAACATTGGCTTGGGCCTCTGAGGTTCTTTTTTATCCAATTCATCTAGATAGATATCAGGGATATCTTCTATCTTACTTTTTTCTTCTCTGATGATTGGGAAATCATTACTGTCAAGTGCAAGGTAGCTTGTATTAAGTACATTGGACATATAAGGTTTTATATGGTGTGTTTCCAATGACTTGGACTTGATAGTAACCTTGGTTCCATATCTTGTATGGAAAAGAATGTGGGACCAGTCAGAAGAAAGTTAGCCTCCTATCTTGGCTGTAAATTCCCTTGATAAACATATGGAAAATAAAATAGGAAGGTCTATGATGTATATTTCAAGTAGGATAGAAAAATTGGGGCTTGCATGGAGAATCAAGCTTGTGTCTTTGGCCAAACCTATGGTGTTTACAGAAGAACCATCAAGCTATGTCACCTTCTTTTGAAAGGGTTCATATCTAAGTCCCAATTGGTCAACTAATTTTTTGGGCATGACAGAGCTAGTAGCCCTACTATCTACCATACAATTATGTACTAAGGATTTTCCAATAATTAGAGATACATAAAAAGGGGGTGGTTTTAAGTTCCTACCTTGTATGCCATCTGGCTTGAATTTTCTACTTGAAGTCTCCTTCTTCTCTTGATCGGTGTTGACCAACACATTCTTAGCAACCTCCTTTGTTATGGGCTATTGAGGAATTACCTCTTCAGTCATTGCTTTCTTCAATATCTCAGGTTGTCCTTGAATAGCCAAAGATTCCCACATAGATATAGTGACATTTACCTTCTTTATATTGTCTACAATGTTGAAATTCATTGTTGTGTGTACTCTTTGGTGTGTCTTCACTATGATAGGCTCAAATTACTTGTGAAATTGACTTTCTTTGACTGGAATGATGGGACTCTTCTTTAGTATGGTAGGAATAGAAGGATGTGATGTATGAGAAGATGTAGTAGCTTTAGCTTCATCTCCTATTTGCTCTATTTCTTGATCTCTTCTCTTAGACCAAGTGTTGGCCACTATTGTGGATTCACCATTTACACCATTGAATTCTTGCTACTCCCAATTGAAGAGAGTTGTCTCATTTTGTTGTGCTTCTTGTTGAGGAACTACCTTACTAGAAGAGGCTTCTGATTGAGTATGTGAGGCATTTTGAACCATCAATACTTTGTTCATCCATCCATTTGAGCATGTAGCCTGATTATGTTGGTGATTACAAGGAAAACACCATTCATTGTCCAAGACTAGATTTTTCTGACTTGGAACTATATCTCTAGTTAGATTTACAGAACTAAGATGTGTGGGATTGTATGGTTGGAATGGCCTCTGATTGAAATTCTACCTTTGGCCTTGGTAATTTCCTTGGTATGGTGGCCTATTCTACTAATAAGATGGTCCCTAATTTTAATATTTTTGTTTGGGAATTTGAGTCTATGGCTGAAAGGGTGGTCTATTCCCTTGATTTTTCTTCTTTAGATTGGTCAATTCTTTGGTTAGAATCTGCAATAGATTTTTTGTTTCTTGCTGACTACTTTGTAACAATTTATTTGTTTCTTGTTGATCACTTTTCATCGCTTGCAATTCTTGGGAAAATCCTACTTTGGATTCCTCATAGCTAGTACTAGCTTGAGGTGCTACTATAGTGGGTATAGGAGTGTATGGAGGGATATTCAAAGGCATATTTGGTTGAATATTGGGAAGAATAGGCGTGGGCGGCATTGGGGATATCATGCATGCTTGGATTAAACAATTTTCAGCCCTGAAAGCTATGTCAAAGGCCTGAGGCAGTGAAGTACCTCCCATGAATTGAATCGTGATAGCGATATTGTTATTCAAACTTCTCAAAAAATAAAGGAAGGCATGGTTAATTGAAGGTCTTACTGAGATAGGAATTCTATTCCATGTCTTAAGGAATCTATTATTAAAGTCTATCATTTTCTCTTGAGGATCCCTCTTAATGGTTGTTAATTTCTCAACCAGAGACAAATGAACTGATTTATCCTCAAAATATCTACTTAATGATTCGCCTAATCTATCCTATGAATCAATGGAACCAATAGCTAAAGTTATAAACCATTCTAAGGCCTTACCTTTGAAAGAGGTTGCTAAAAGATTGGTAGCCACATCTTCTTCTATGATATGATGCACACTACAGATGGTGGCTACATCTCTTATGTGTTCACATGCAATTGTTTGTCCTTTTCCTGTGAAGTCAGGAAGACTCTTGAGTGCTGCTAAGGGAACATCATGATGTTGAGAAAATTTCAAGGGACTTCCTTGATTGAAGAGCACATAGGCAAATTGTCTGGTCACTGTAGGAACTATTATCTTCTGGTTAGCAACTATGTGAGCTTTATTTGGTCTAGGTAGTGGAGCTAAATCTTCTTGTAGCTCTCTGGTTAGACATCTTCCTCTCATTCTTGAGTGGAAAGGCAAAGGTATCCTTTCTACGATAGGTGGTGTAGACTGAACCCTCCTTGTAGGGGATGCTCTCTGAGATGAAATGCAATAACTTCTAGTCATAGGTAGTTGTGAGAACTTAGAGGGATTTGAGCTCCTTATCTCAACCTTTCTCATAAAATTTTGAAAAGGACTAGATCTTGTATTATATACACTAGTGGAGTCACTAGATATGATTATAAGAAAACCTCTTAAGTTCAGTCACTATGTGGTCAGCATATCAGAGATAACATAGCTTGAATCTAAACTTTTTTTGTAGTCCCACCGGGCGTGCCAGAACTATTATACACTAAATTTTCACCCTATTCAAGTTCTCTTGGTCTTGATAATCTAGTATAACATGGGAATCACTTTGAGGTTGTGGGACCTATGCTAACTTGAAGTGAAGCCTCCAGATTCTAGGCTAGTTCCTCTTGGATAATCACCTAATCTTCTCTTGAACATGAAAAGTAAACTTGGAGAAAAAGGGATAGAAGGAATGCTTGAAAGGGAAATGACTAAAAGAAAATTATCCTACTAGGTGATACACTGAAGGTAACTTGAAATATGACACAGTAACCAAAGTAGCATGAAGCTTCTCATATCTAATAAAACACAATATTTCTGAATAGGCTTGCATAAGTGTTTCATAGAGAGGTCTAGAATGGAAAGAGGCTATTGGAGGAAAGAAAAAATTTCATAGGAAATAACATTCCCAACAAAAGTTAGACACGGACTGTGACCTACAAACAAACATTCATTTTAGAAAATAGGCACAAGAGTGAGACAAAGTAGCCAGGGATGAACAAAATCCACAGGGAAACCTAAATCAAATCACACATAGTAGTACACAAAGATGTTGAAAGGAAGAAAGGCTCAGGAACTCTAAGTTTTTTCTAGTATAAGCAACTATATATATTTTAGTAAGAGAAACATAGAAAAAGAAAAGCTTGAGGGAACATAAAATTCCACAGAAAGCTCATACAGAACCTGGATTTCAATTAAAGATTACAAGAAGTGAATATTTGAGGGCAGAGAAGATGACACATAAAATCTTGGGCTACCTAGAAAAAATCCAAGCTAAAAAGTTTGAAAATTAACTTATATACATGTTCCTCTAGCACGGAGGCTTAGGAAAAAATTCAAATCCTAGAAATTAGGGTTACAATAGATTTTGCACAAACAATGCGAAAACCCTAATACTATCAATTTTGTTCATTAATGAATGTAGAATTATTTGAGATGATCAGATATATCCTTTAATATCTTTCACTTTGCCATAAATGCAGTCTGAGAAGTCGGCTCGACCCATCTCTCTATCTGTAACTTGAAATATCACGCCACCATCATGGGCTCTGAAATTAGATCTTTGAATTTTAAATATTTGAATATGAAATGGTCACAGGTGGTGTGAGAACTTGTATCAATGGCCCAGAGAATCTTTGACCTTTCCTCTTTAAAACATAGCCATTGATATTCTATCTTTCTTTTATCTCTGTTCATTCTTTACTTTTCCCTCCTTGACTAGCTTTTAACCCTGAGTCTTTGAAAACCTTCATGTCATTGAGTCAGGATAACACTCCTTTAACTATGAGTTTACAATGAGACCTCGCGACTACCACGAGATGAAAATAAGATTGGACAATCAGTTCTAAGTCTTATATCCTTAAGAGAATATTCTATTTCCTTTCGAGACTTAGCGACCACCATGATCTTAACTTGACTCACATTCTACTTTGGTTTCCTTATCGAGAATTGGTGACACGGGAGTCTCATGATCTCTAATCATTCTAATTAACCATGATTTCCTTATGAGACTCAGTGACAACCACATGATCATCGATGGTCTGCGTGAAATCTCATAAACTTTGCTGACCTTTTGACTTCCTTTGGAGACTTAGCGACTAAAAACATAATCCCTGGGCCCATTCATTGACATGTGTCACTCTATAATTTTTTTATGACCACCTCAGCCATTAATTCGACCATGTCATTGTTCTAACCCATGCAAATCTGCCACATGGTGTTCACATGTCATCTCCTGCAAGTTGGATCTTGATCACCCTTGCTTTGAATCGAGCTTATCCTTGATGAACTAAAACTATTAAATCGCTGAGTGACTGAAAAATTTTGTTGACTCTGGGTTCACTGTGAGAATTGGTGACACTGTGAGATCAAAACTCGATCTGACAATTAGCATTGAGTCTCAATATCCTAAGAGGATATTTCATTTCCTTGGGATTTCGCACGACAAAGGCAATCTTGTAAACACTAAACAACATGGAATATTCCTTTTCCCTTGTGTAACTGTGTGACTAAAGGACAATTGAAATGCACACATGACTGAAAAATAACTTAAGTCACTTGGAAAAGGTAATGAGAAAATAGAACAAGGAAAAGGCCAACTAGGGTTTGTATCAAATTTGCATAGGGTTTTCACTACTTAGGTCATTTTTCATGAATAAGGATAAACCATAGGGCTTAGGAACTTGCAGAGAATGAGGTAGAACCAAGAAATGTGCAGAATTTACAAGCTGGGTTCTACCCTTGTGGGAGCCACATTTCTCTCCACTTGTATCCATAATTCACATATAAATGGGAAATTTTGGGTAACATTCTTTGCGATTTCTGTTGGATGTCAGCCTGCTAGACATTGAAAACTAGTGGCCTTGGAATTTATTGGTCATGGAGTCATCTTGAGAATATTAAACCTTTTCCAAGAAAGAAATGGATTGAAACCAAGAGGAGGAACTACTAATTTTGCACAAGCACTTCAAGGAAAGCAAGAAACTAAACTAGAAAGCAAGAAAAAGCAGGAAACTAATTACAGAAAAGGGAAAACCTCAAAATAGGGCTTGAGATGGAAACCATTGACTAATATTGGCAAGGCATCTCCTCCAAGAATTGATAATTTAAATGCATTATATTCCTTGCATTCTATGATTACAAATGGTCCACCCCAAAAGGAATCAAACTTTGAATGTCTACCAAGCCTGGACTTGTATTCATCCCACTTGAGGACAATATCTCCAACATTGAAAATCCTATCTCTTTCTCTTTTATCAATATTCTCCTTAGTTTGCATTTTTTGAAATTCCATGCTTTGCATAGACTTATCTCTGACCTCTTCCAGCTCCATGAGTTGAGCATACCTTACTTGTAAGGGATCTCCTTCTTCAAAGAGAAAAAATTGTGTGGCAAGGTCCAATGTTGGTAGTTCTGTTGAAATAGACAATTTGGCCTCTTTTCCATATACCAGCATATAAGGGGAATTCCCAATGATTTTCTTTGGGGTTATTCTGTCTAGCCATAAATTAGACTTGAGATTAGAGTGCCAATCTCTTTGATTTTTGTGCAAATTCTTCTTGATAATTCTTATCAGGTTCTTATTTGTAGACTCTGCTAGGCCATTACCCTGAGGATAATAGTTGGAACTAGTATTCATATAAATACCATTCCTAGGTTCCCATTCAGTCACTCTGAGGCCTGTGAATGCAAGTGAATTATCTTATATGATAGAATCTAGAGTGCCAAATCTCTGAATGGTGTCATCATAAAACCTTATAATATCACTCTCATTGGCCTCCTTTAGTGCAACAGCTTCTGTCCATCTAGTGAAATAATCTATTATATTTATGATCCATTTATGTCCTACATTAGAGGGAGGATTAATTAGGCCTATAAAATCAATACCCACTTTCATGAAAGGTTTCTCTATTCTGATTGGTTGGAGGGTAACAGCTACAAGTTTTTCCTTTCCAGCAAACATGGCACACTTTATGCATTTTCTCACATGATCATGACTATCCTTGAAGATAGATAGTCAATAGTATCCAACCCTCATGATCTTAAAAGAAGTGGTCCTAGGAGAAACATGACCTCCAAAAGGTCCATCATGAAATTCATTCAGGATACCTGCCACTTGATTTGAATTTATGCATCTGAAAAAGACACCATTATGATCCTTTCTAAAAAGAATCTCATCAATCAGCAGAAAGAGGACAGATTTCAATCTATAATATCTTCTTTTGGTTGAATCTAAAACTTCAGGACATTTTCCTGTCTTTAAGAAATGAACCATGCTAGGCAACCAACATGTTGCCTTGGCATGTTCTTCTATAGAATGCACAACCAGAGATGCATTCTCTTGTTCTTGCTCTTTCAGAACTTCATCCTTTGTCAAATGTTCACATAGACCTCTTCCTCTAACCAGATTATTGATTTGGATATCAATTTCATATTCCATGACTTTGGTAATCCAACCAGCTCTTTTTTCATTTAGGTCCCTAGAAAGCAAGAATTCTTTAACACTAGGATGAGTAACTCTCAGTTGTACCTTTCTTTGAGTCAATATATATCTGAACATTTTTAGGATTTTTACCATAGCAAGTACATGTTTCTCTATAAAAGAGTATCTCTATTCATACTCTTCTAAACCTTTGCTAAAGAAAGAAATAGGCTACTCCAATCCTTCAAAGTTCTCTTGAGTTTGTATTGCATATATGGTATCAGAACCTCCATAAGAATAAAGGATAAAATCCTTTACTAAAATCAGGTTTTAACAAGGTAGGGGCCTTTGTTAGAGATTCTTTGATAGCTTTGAAACTAGCCCTCCCTTCTTTGCTCCAGCTGAAAAATGAGTTCTTTTTTAACATAGTTGTCAAAGGCTTTAGTAAATCTGTAATGTTAGGTAAGAAACGCCTGAAAAAGTTAATCCTTCCTATGAAATATTGGAGACTTTTCTTATGAGGTGGTAGAGGCAATTCTATAATAGCTACAATCCTTTTAGGGTTAATTGTAATTCCTTGTTTTGATACAATATATCCCAACAGTTTTCCTTCATGGACTGCAAACACACATTTCTTGGGATCAAGAGAAATCCCAAATTCTCTACAATTTTAAAAAAATTTCCTCAGATGTTTGATATGGTCTACTGCATGTTTAGAATAAATAGTTATATAATCTAGATAGACCAGTACAAATGTGAACATGAGGCTCTTAAAGGCCATATCCATTTCCTTTTTAAAAGTATCTCCTGCATTTGACAAACCAAAAGGCATCTTTTGATAGGCCACAGTTCCCATTTGGTTGTAAATGCAGTCTTATATTGATTTTCATTATGAACCAGGATCTAATTGTACCCTGAATAACTATCCAATAGTGAGAAGCATTCTAATCCAGAAACACACTATAAAATTTGTTCCATAGATGGAAATGGATGGCGATCCTTTAGGGATGCCCTATTTAGATCCCTAAAATCAACACATAACCTTAGTTCCCCATTTTTCTTCCTGACTGGAACAAGGTTGGAAACCCAAATAGTATGCTTAATGGGGTAAATTATACCACTTTCTATTAATTTGAGCACCTCTCTATGCATAAGTGGCTCAAGCTTGGGGTTGACATGTATCTTCTTGTATCTCTCTAGTTAGATAGCATCCTCTCCTTCTTGATTAGAAAGGCAAAGGTCTACTTTCTACAGTAGGTGGTGTTGACTGAACCCTCCTTGTAGGGGAAGCTATCTGAGATGATCTGCAATAACTTCTAGTCAAAGGCAGCTGTGAGAACTCAGAGGGCTTTGAGCTCCTTATCTCAACCTTTCTCATAAACTTTTGAGTAGGACTAGATATTTTGTTCTCTACACCAGTGGATTCGCCAGATATGCTTATAAGAAAACCTCTTAAGGTCATTCGCTATGTGTTCAGCATATCAGAGATAGCATAGCTTTAATCTGAACATTTTTTGTAATCCCACCGGGTGTGCCATAACTGTTATACACTAAATTTTCACCCTATTCAAGCTCTCTTGGTCTTGATAATCTAGTATAACATGGGATTCACTTGGATGTTGTGGGACCTATTCTAACTTGAAGTGAAGCCTCCGGATTCTAGGTTGGTTCCTCTTGGATAATCACCTAATCTACTCTTGAACATGAAAAGTAAACTTAGAGGAAAAGGGATAGAAGGAAAGCTTGAAAGGGAAATGACTGAAAGAAAATTATCCTACTAGGTGATACACTCAAGGTAACTTGAAATATGACAGAATAATCAAACTAGCATGAAGGTTCTCAGCTCTAATAGAACACAATATTTTTGAATAGGCTTGCATAAGTGTTTCATGGATAGGTCTGGAATGGAAAGAGGCTATTTGAGGAAAGAAAACATTTCACAAGTGTAGTATGAGGAATTCTTCAATCTATTGGGAGCAAGCTCAAACATGCAAACATTAGTGGGTTAGCACATAAATCATTTCAAAAGCATGTAAAAGAGCAAGCAAGCAATAAAGAATACCAAATAACATCAGATTGAGCTTAAAATAAGTAAACAAATGCACCCTATTTTACTCATTTTTATTTGCTCTTCTTGATAGGATATAGGTGTGCTCTCTCAAACACACAAATGACATGAATCCCCAAGGCAATGAAACTATGGAATGCAAGCTTGGAATCAAAGGAGAAATTCAAGAACTAGTATGGAAAACTAGTCTTAAATCCTTCCTAAAGTTGATGCTCAAATTGATATGCAAGACATGAGATTAAAAGCTATGATGCAAGAACTATGATATGAAATGATAAACATGATTCATTTTAACCAAAAGGAAACTAACATGTAACATCTAAGTGATTTAAGCATAAACTAAGAGCATATAAAAACATGAAATCCATAGCTATGAACTTCTAAATGCAAAATAACATGATAACAATGCAATATTGAGAGATGAAAATATGAGAGGAGAAGGCCTCTATTTATAGAGTTTTTGGAGAGAGGAAGAGGCTTGGATGAAGTGACACCTATGTGGCATCCACATAAGAGCCACATAGGAGACACATAGACTT
>MU224934.1:1164519-1200491 GCA_018584345.1 Thuja plicata | reverse complement strand
CTTTGCTAACCGTGCGAACTCGGTAAAGACTAACTTTCCTTGGTTGACCGTGCGAACTCGGTAGCAACTAACTTCTCGATCTAGTATTCTGGAGTGCTCGGTAGACTCTGTAAATTGCTTCTCTTACTGTCTGAACTCGATAGACTCGGTAAACTACCTTGCTGAACATTCTTAGCTCGGTAGACTCTGTCTGATGACTGATATGACATTTGTGTAACATCAAGGACAACACACAATTAAACAATTGTTTCCAACACAGCCTTGGTAAATCTCTTAATGTAATTGATGAACTTATCCTTACCAAGTTGTGGAAATTGATGTGACACATCCTCCAATGCCAAATCCAACTGTCATCAGACCAAGATAATAAAAAAGATTCTATAGCTACTTCAATTTGATACATGTTCCTTCTTGTTCTTTTTCCAACTACACTAATAGTTCCAGACTTCTTCAAAATCTTACAACCTTCATTCTTAAACACAACATCATAGCCATTTTTACATATCTATCTAACACTCAAAATATTATGAAATAATGTAACACCCCATCTGGGAACCCATGAGAAATTAACCTAACATGATACTATGTTGATTAAATACAATTTTTTTAAACATTAATCATTACATGTGTAGAAGCAAGTACAAACATAATTTAATACTAATAGGATGATGATTTTTCCATATTCTTGAAGATACTTGTTGTGTTTTGTCTATTTTTTTCTATAGGATTGTTCCTCTATATAGTCCTCAAACTTGTCTTTGTTTACCTTGGTCAATTTTATTGGCATGTAGCCAAAAACCTTAAGTATCATGGTTAAATTTTCACGCTTGAACTTAATACTTTTATAATATTATGCAATATACTTATATGGCAATACTATTATGTTCTGATGAATATTAACCATGTGGTGAATGAATATATGTTGCATATTGGATATGTATTGTTCTTGTTAACATTATGATGCAGATTAGATCATTAAGGAAGAATGACCAACATTGAATCTTAGTGGTTAGCTATGAAGAATCAGTCCTTCAGCTGAGGAAGTCATCATTGGAGCAATTCAAGGATAAAGGTGGTGACATCCAAGCAAAGATAGAGTCAAGAGGGATGTTCTTAATTCTTAGAAAATATAGGATAGTGGATGCTAAATTTTTTTCTTCCTGTTGAACAATTTTCTTGTTTCCTTATTTCTAGGATGCAATAATGTAAATCCACCTATTTCTATGGTGTGATTAGTTAGTTAGTAGTTAAGTTCTCTTGTAAATAAAAAGATACTCTCCTGCGAAAGAAAGATAGAAGAGAGTGAAATTGTAATAGCATATTCTATTTTTATCTAAGTTCAGTTGTTCAACATTATTTCTATTATATGAATAAAATGATGAAGTTTTGAAGATCAAGAGTTTGTAACTAAGTTCTATTCTCGCTCACTCAAGGGAGCCCACTTGGTGACTAGCCCCTAGTTATTTTTAGTTTATATTCATGCAAAATTTAGTTTCAATTTTTGAATTGGCTTGTTCTTGTAGCCACTGGAAGTCATTTCCTATGATTATTCTATCAGCCAAAGAAGGCATAGTAGTTCCTGTCTGATTCAACCTTAACTTTGTCTTGGTAAGTTGCATAAATTCAGTTTAGTATTTCAATTTGCAAGAATTTAGGTTAAGTTACTTCCAAGCATTCATTTCCTGGAGCCATAAGATAGAGTTACTTTCAAGTATTTACTTCCTACAACTTAAAAGTAACATGGGTTTAGTGGGAACTTACTGCATAGACTGTGTAGACCCATTTTAGGTACACATCCATGGGTTGATGATTAAATGATCCTTCATAACAAGAAAGATAGCTTCTCTAATAGGGTATTCAATCCCTAAGTTGAGTGATGCACCTAGTTATTAATTCCTTTGTGAGGTCAAGCTTTATTGGCATTGTTGTCAGGGATGGTGTCAAGCTAAGAACCTATTGCAGTCATGATTTCAATTCCTTGTTCATTCCTATTTTTCTCTAGTATAAATAGTTTTCAAATCATTCTTTAGCCTAAGTTAGTTTAGAAGAAGAAGAAGAAGAAGAAGAAGAAGAGGAAGAGGAGGAGGAGGAGGAGGAAATCATGGTTAAGTAGAATGAGAAGGAGAAGGATGTCCCTATCTATGTGAAGGGTATTTGGGAGGCTTGTCTTTAAAAACTTGGAAGGAAGAGAAAGGATCCCCAAACTATCTATGTCCTTGGTTAGCTGGCATATATTATGCTAGGAAAAGTATTCATTCCTAAGTACTCTTACCCTAGCAGTCCAATACTAGAGGTCATTATTAATGGAAAATTAGTTAAGAATGCCTTAGTTGACCTAGGGGTGTTCATCAATTTAATGAATAAAGACACCAAGTAGAAGCTTAGTATTTCAAACCTTAGGTCTACTCATATTTTCCTATAAGATTATAGATAGTTCTAGAGTCAAGCCTGATGGGATGATGGAAGATCTAGTTGTTAGAGTGGAATCTTTAGAATATAATAAATATTTTATGATCCTCTCTCCAAAAAAAACACTTAGTGGATATCCTATCATACTAGGATGACCATGGTTAGCCACTGTTGAGTCTTATATGACCATCTTTGATGGTTTAATGAAAAATAACTAGCCTTATACCCACCTTATCAACCTCAAATTGAATTAGTAAAACTATTTTGTCCAGATTTAGGGGAAGAAATTGAGGAAGTTAACTTAGTTGTTCAGTTAATGATGCTAAAAAAAACATTTCTTGTAGCCGAAAGATGAGGATGATGTAATTTCCAAAATTGTGTAGAGAAATTATGGGCTAAGTAAGAAGACTTCAATTTCTCATCCAACTAGAAATTCTCTTTGAAAACCATCCTCTCTGACCTTGATTCTTCAATATTTCCTACCACCAAAGGAATTTTACATCAACTACTGCCGCATTAGATTAAAATTCCTTCTTTGACTGAAACTTCTGTGATACAATTGACTAAGAAGATACAGGTTTGCCTAGGTCACTGTTTGAATAAAAAAAATAGGTGTAATCAAGAAAAAAATTTGTCTTTAACCAAGTTGTTGTGAGATCATAAACAAGCCTTTTCTTGGGACTATGGGGATATGAAGAGGTTACACCCTAAGTTGTGAACTCATATAATTTACAACAAATAAGATAGAACACCAATCAGGAAGACCCAAAGAAGAGTGAATCCTACCCTATTAGAAATTGTCAAGACTGAATTGCAAAAGTTGTTAAATGATAGTTTTATTTACCCAATATCAGATAGCCAATGGGTTTCACCTTTAGTCATTTTCCTTAAGAAATGAGGAAACTAGATATTTTGTGTGGATTACAGAGAGTTAAGTACTTCCACTAAGAGAGATCACTTTCCACTTCCCTTTGTTGATCATGAAGTCCTAGATTCACTAGCAGGGAAGAAGTACTTTTCATTCCTAGATGGGTATAGTGGTTATAGCCAGACTAACATTTTCCCTAGGGATCAAGAAAACACCACATTTACCTATCCATAGGGAACCTATGCATACTCTATTGTTCCATTTGGCCTCTGCAATGCACCAACCACATTCCAAAGAGAATTCATTAGTATATTTTTAGATATCTCTCACGATTGTATGGAGATATACATGGATGGCTTTACAACTTATGGTGTCACTTATGATGAAGGCTTAAATAATTTGGTAAATGTTTTGAAGAGATTTGAGGAACATAAACTATCTTTGAATAGTGATGAATTTTTTATGATGATGCAAGAGGGTGTAGTCCTATGAAATTATACATCTCAGGCTAGTATACAAGTAGATCCTACTAAAATAGAAGTCATCCTTAATCTTAGTGCTCCAACAAAATAGAAGGATGTTAGAAGCTTCTTAAGGCATGCTAGCTATTATAGGAGATTCGTAAAGGATTTTAGAAAGATGGCAGGTCCATTGTATTCCTTTCTCACAAAACATTCAAAATTCAATTGGACTCCAGCTTGTGATGAATCCTTCCTGCAGCTGAAATTTGTTCTTACTCAAGCACATGTTCTTAGAGTCCCAAATTGGTCACTACCCTTACACACAAATACAGATACATTATACTATGCTATAGGTGAATATTTAGGACAAAAATATGGTGCAATTGAGAATTCTATATACTTATGTTGGTAGTATTTCTGGTTTGAGGTCTTACCTTAAAAAATTTGTTTCCCAGTGGTTTTTCTTGCCAGAAAATGTCAAAACCTATCCAGTGTATTACTAAAATTCCCTACAAATTGTCATCCCCATGATGTAAAGTGATAAAAATCAACAAAACCCTAAGTCTAGGGTCATAATTTGTTTGAAAACACAAAAAAACCTAAATGTTCTTGGTTGTGTTCTATTTTAAAGTTACTTTATCAGGTAACTTAAGTCTTTTATGACATGTGTTTATTTCCATGTTTTAATCATAGTCGCAAAGTCTCTTTAAGCATTAAGAATATTCCATTTTATTTCAAGACTTGGAGAAATTATTTGGTTGTGTTACCGCGAAGAGAAAATAATATTCCCTTAGTGTTAAGGAGATTTCACATGAACCGTTGATAAAATCTTGATCTTACGGTGTGCGAAAAGTCTTAGAAAGAACCCCAAAGTTAATGAAATCTTTTGGAAACTTTGAAAAGAAAATCAGAGTTAAAGATGGGTGGAATTATTCATGCATTCGCGTGATCAATAAAGGAAATGAGAGTTAATTCAAAAGTTGTGAGATAAAGTGACTACCATCCAATTCTAGATTGATCCTTTGTCCAGCATGATGTTGCTGATAAAATTCAAAAAGTCAAGGAGGGTTCAGCAATTCAGAGGTGGTGATTCAAAAATAGACACATGTCCAAACTATTCAGAGATCTAATGGTATTCGTGTAGTCTCAAAAAGAAAAGAATATGCTTCATCAGATTGGGAGATTTAACACTGGCACTTGATCTTTAGATTGATCCTATGGTAGTCAGGAAATCTCCATATAAAGTGAAGAGTTAAGAAATATTTCCACGACTTTGAAATCCTTTGGTTGCAAAGTCTCAGAAAGTTCACCAGAGTTAAGACATGGTTACCATGTATCATTAGTCACGAGATCCCATAAGATATCAAGGGTTAAGACAAAGATCATGAGACTTAGCGATAGTCGTCCGATTTAAAGAGAAGAAATTCAGTGGACAATGTTTAATTGTGGAATAAAAGAACAGATGAGTGAAAAGTATCAAGACTTAATGTAGACCGTCTGATCAAAATAAAATATAAAGCTGGTCACAAAGTCTCAGAAGAGTTTTCCAAAGTACATAAATATTATGAGATTAAATTTTGATGGACAATTTAATAGAAGATCTAGCGGCTCGTGTTTAATCTCTTGAAGGAACCACAGTTAAGGAAATCTTTCAGTGACTTCAGTTTCACTCACTCACAAAGTCTCTAAACAAAATCATGGTTAAATCAAGGTTAAGTTGGAGTTATAAATTTTAGGTGAATGAATCTTGATCGTAGATCAAGTAAAAATTAGAGGGTTGGCGTTAAGTTTCTGAAAGAAGTTGAAAAGTCAGAATTTTCCTAGCGACTAAGAGACAAAGCATAAGATTGAGACATGTGTTTAATTCATGAAGAAATCCTGTGGTAGTCATGAAGTCTCTAAGAAAAATAAAGCTTAAGCAATTTATTTGGTGACAAAGAGACAAGTTGTGGTCACAAAGCCTCATAACATGCCAAGGGTTAAGTTAAATATCATGAGACTTAGCGATAACCATCATATTAAGTTTGATCTAATGTTGGTCGAGTAGTCTCGAAAAAAATTCATAAAAGGCCAAATCTTTTAGCGACTTTGATTTCATACAGTCATGTATTCTCTCAAAGGAAAAAGGGTTAAATAGAGATAAAGGCATGGATAATTTCACATGATCTTGACCGTTGATGGAAATGTAGATCTCGTGGTGTGGGTTAAGTCTCAGAAAGAAACCTAAGTTGGGATTAACTCTCAAAGACAAGGAGATAAGTAAGTCGCGTGGTCGCCAAAGAAACTGTAGTAAGATTAAGGTAAAGATGTAAGGTTTTCCTCCAACGCCATGATGTATAATGGATAGCCAATGAAAAAAAAGGGTTATGACAGCGTATTTTAAAGTAGGCTGAGTTGTAATGATTTGGGCCAATCAAATTTAATGGTTTATTCAAATTGATCACCTGTCAACCTCAGATGTCATGGCTAGGTAAAAAATTGATATCATTGCACGCAAGAGTAATGGCGGAAGTGACTAACTAGAATTTTCATGATTTCGAGTCAAATGGTGTATTGATTTCCCATAAATAAGTAATTTTTGATGTGTTCATTTCATATTACCAAGTTTTTAGAGTCCAGAGTGAAGATTTGCATAGTTTTCAAAAGTCCTCAGAGAAAGAGAATTGTGTGAATTTCATAGCAACTTGCAGTCAAAGATCTTGTCTTTCAGAAAAACAAAGTTGTTTGAGTCAGAATTCAGAGAACAGAGAAGATGAGCAAGTCATTTATGAGTTGAGCTTCAACCAGTGTGGAAAATAAGGAATCTAAGGATGATCAAAAGGGGAAAAGAAATCACTCAGAAGAGTTTATGGCTTTGTTGCTCGGTTCCAGTGAAAACAAAAAGGTAAATGATGATCTCCTTAGTGATGATATGTCATTTATTAGAGATGCTAAAACTCCCAATTCATCTGGTTATTCACTTTTTAATTATTTCTACAATAATAGTGAGCAATATGTTCCCATTTCAAACCCATGGACCTATGGGCTAGCTAAGTTGGTAGTACCAGATGTATTTGTAGATGTGGATTTGATACTTGAGCTGGCTAGTAGGTATGATACCCTATCCAAAACCATCAAGAAAGATGATGGAACTTCCCTAGTTACCTTGGATAGATCATCCTTCATGAAGGATTTTAATCTATACTACCCCTACTCAATAGAGATTAACTTGAAAGCATTAGAGGCCAGATATGTTAGAGAATCCTTTGTTGTGTCTAGATTATTTAAGGGTCATGTACCTAAAAGGATGAAGAATTGCATAGCATCCATGCCAGGTACTTCTCCCTACTTCTAAAAAGATCTCAACTATTATATGAAATACATTTCCTATGCATTGTGTAGAGTATTAGGAGTGGACGGGGGTGTTGAGAGAATAGGTTCAAATATTTTGATGATTGTACTAGATTTGCAAAGTTTGCATGTAGGCACAGACTATGACTACATCCAGTATGTTATAGATGCAATGCATCAAGGGTTTGTGGATATTTAGAAGAAGGAGAAAGTCCCTAAATTCATGAACTATTCTTTGTTAATGCATCTAATTTTGTATTACAATTTCCCTATCATGGATGTGAATAATTTGAGACCTTAAAGGTTCCACCAAGGTCAGAGCAACCATGTGCAATTCTAGTTGAAAGTATGGAACTATGCAACAAGGGAGAATGAATTTTGTGCGTTCCAAAATTGGATGGTGTATCCACTTCTCAGGTGTTTAGGAGTCAACAGGACTAGGTTTCCAACCAAAGTATTACATTTGTTGAGGCCTTGTCAATTTGTAGATAAATGGCCAGGAGACCATAATTGGGGGGATTTTTATTATGAAAGGAATTTTACTCTGATAAGAGTTTATGGATGCACCCACCCACCACATATTCTCCCATTTCATGTGCCACCAAGGATATTTGTCATGGAATTCATCTGGCAATTGATGTTAATGGATAAGGAGCATTTGGCTCCGCATAGAAAAGGTACTTTCACTCCCCGAAAATTAAAATTTTACAACTTTACAATTGGTAAGAGGGCTTTGGATTCAATAAATAGCTAGTTAAGGCATTGCATGATGAATCTAGCCTTGTATAGGTACATTGATACAGAAGGCTTTATTATGAGTGCAAAAAAGCTTCTGACGCCAACTAATCCCAATACAAAAGAACATGAGCATTTTATGGAAGAGGATCTCATAAGAAACATGTTGGATGATAAAGAGATCACAAGAGCAAACATTTTCAATGAATTGATGGATTTGGAATGACAAGTCAAGAGGAAAGGGATTCCCTTTGGGGGTTACTTCCCTGATGTGTCATACTTGCAAAGGTTAGACAAGATGATAGAGTCATATCACACATTGTGTAAGCAGCTTGAGGATCTGATTGAAGATAAGGATAGAGGGCATAAGAAGCACTCTGCATCAGAATATGAAGATGACAGTAATGAAGAGTATTTAGTTCCTAGCCCACCCCCCATGAATCAACCACATGCCATAGAATAAGAAATAGAAGAAAATGTGATAGTGGATCTTACAAAGGAACTAGATACTAAAGTTACTAATGAGCCCCCATTCAAAAAAATAGAAAGTATAATCAGGGGAACAATTTTATGTGAGAAGACAAGGAAATAAAAAAGATCAAATAGGTGCTCTGATCACTGGTGATAGACCCTATGACCATCAGTTAAGGAAAAATATTAGAGAAGGGAAAAAAGTCCAAAATATGATGAAGATGAAACTGAATTGCCTCTTCAATTATGCCAAGATGAAAGATTGTTGCATCAGGAGCAATTCTTAAGTGATGATGACTTTATAAAAACATAGGATATCAAAAAAATTCTAATTTGGAACAAACAAAAATAGGTTGCATCATATCTACAAATTACTGAAGGTAGTCCACCATCCAATGAAGCCTTACAAGCCCTATAGGATTATGATCTAGAGACAAAAGATATGACACCTGAAGAGGCTAGAAAATTGGTTAAGGCTAGTGGCATGTTACTAGTACCAGGTTGGGATCTTGCATCAACCTTTATTATTGATCAAATAAAAATGCAACCTGATATTAAATTTTCATTTGAAACACAGGTTGGTGATATGATTAGAGGATTTGGATACAATCCAAAATCCAAAGCTTTAGCAATGTGGAGTTTATCTCCAAAGAATCAAAAGCCTTCTTTGATTAACATACAAGAAAAAATGGATGGTGACAAGATTATCTGGTCCATTCATAATATAGGAGATTTGGAGATATCTTAGGTGCTTACCCATTTCTCCCAATTGAATCAGGCTAAAGATGAAAAAATTTCACAAAGATATGAGAAACTTTTCAGTGAATCAAGCGCTATATCAAAAGATAGGGAGTTGGGCCAAATAAAAAGAAATGCACTAGAGAAGCTTTTGGCTGAGTTGACTCAGAAGTTACAAGAAATGCCTGAGGTAATTCTTGCCTCACCCAAGTAGGTTGCGGATATAGAAGCTTAGATTGAGGATGCAAGGGGTTCTACAGAAATAGAGCAAGCAACCACAAAGCATAATAAGGTTAAATTGGAAGCCCTGGTGCAAATTTTATAGCATAGGATCAGTGTCCTGAAGGACAAAGTTGGCTCAGTACATAATGTATATAGAAAGTTGCCTGGCTTACAAGTGGAAGCAAATAATTATGTGTCATCTTTGAATCCTTATTTTGCAACATGGTCAGTAAGGACCCAGCTTTTTGAAAGGTTAGCATCTTTGCATCCACTTAGGTAAGACCTTCTGGAGATTGTGTGCCAAGTGGGAGAAGAAATAAATTAGATTAGTGTTACCCTGGCCTTCTTCAAAGGTAAGGTAAATCAGATAGAGGCCATAATTAACATGTTTCACCCAGAATATAATAGGTTCATTCCTCTAATAAAGGGAGATGATGATCAAATCAAGCCAATAGAAATATGGAAAGGTGAGTTTGACACCCTACTACCTAATAAAGAGGAATTCATTTCAGATAATGGTACCTTGGACATGGAAAGATTCAACAAGATTTTAGATGAGGCCATCAAAGCTAAAGCAGACTTTAATAAGTTTGTAACTAATGTCAAGATGATAACAGATGCCAGATGGGAATGGAAAAAGACACAACTTTAGAGCACTTAGAGCTTCAGTTGGCCTACAGAGGCAGAGGTAGCAGCATGGGATATTCTCACCAAGCCCAAGAAGAAGAAGGCTGCAGTAATTGACTTGGATATTTTAGATAAAGACTAAAGAGGACACCTGGCACCTAATCTCTGAGCATAGGGAGGATAATTATCTTAAATAATAGTGTAAGTTTCCCTAAAATGGTGGTCAGTAGGTCTCGTTACAACTACATGAAGTTATCTAGAATATCAATAGACAAAGGTGTCAGCTATTGAAGAATGAAGAACAAATTTGATTGTCAACGAATTCTATCTTCCCACCGCTCAGAAGTCTAACAGTAAATATTGTCTTCTAATAAAAGTTAGGGTTAGCTTAGCCATCTAAAGTTTTTTGCATCCTTGATTCTTAAGGATTCAAAGATGGCTAATGTTTCCTATATATAGCAACTAGAAAGATATTTTCAAGGATGGTAAAATCAAAACTGCAAGGCAAACTTTTCAATTGTGTCTATATTTCAAAATGTTTTCAGTCTATTTGAATGTATTGAACCATAATACTATTAATAAAATACAATGGAATTTCCTATTTCAGATCTCTAATGTCTTTTTGCATTTATATTTCATCTCTTTTATGTTTAATATGTAAGACATTTTAAATGTACTGGTTATAATGTAACTGTGTTATTATTTGTGAGTTTCTTTCAAGGAGAGTTTAAACCTTGCAAATAGCTCCAGAGGGTTAGGGTTTTGTGCAAGAATTTGATGCAAAGGTGTGACAATGAGAGGATGGTTTGTGAGGCATTCTATCTGGGATTTTATCTGTGTTATAATTAATTTATCTTGTGAATGTATGTTCCATTATGACTCTTTGGTCAGGATTAGGCACTGGTCAAGTTCCTGGCAAGTATTTCTTATCATCAATCAATCAATTACAAACAAATGTTTTGTTTTTGTTATTAAGAACATATATGTCTAGTTAATTGTATGGAGAAATACAATTCATCATGGTGATTCCTTAAAGAGAGAATCAGTAGGTTATCCTTCCTAAGTCTAGTACTATAAAAAGAAGAAGGATGAATTTCCTTATTACACTGATAACAGCTCTTGTTAATTTTACTGTTTGTCTTGTTAAGCTCTGCATAAGGTTAATGATGTTCATTAGCAGAATTCGTTGTCAACTGTTGTAAATCAAGACATGAGTGAATTATTTTTTCCACTGTTAGGTTTACTGAGAATCGGTAATCTATGAAAGGTGCACCCGCCTGGGTTTGTGGAGCCTGAAGTGTAGAGGGATTATATCCTTGTTGATTTTCCTTTTTCCTATATGAATCTGGAATTGGGAGTCTAAGATTCAAGCTAGATAAGCTATACAGTGATTTAACAAGAAAAGGTGCTAACAAATTCATCAAAAAAAACCTCTAGGGACCTGAGTTAAATTACCCTCCACTGAGAAGGAAGTGCTAGTTGTTATCTATACCCTTGATAATTTGTCATTATATCACTGGATACTAGATCTTTGTGCATAATAATCATGTAGCCATTAGGTATTTGTTGAATAAAGCTACAGTAATAGGAAGATTAGCAAGATTGATTTTTCTAATTTAATAATTTGACATAATCATAGCTTATATGATAGACAAAGCCAATGTAGTAGCATATTTCTTGTCTAGACTTCAACTTGATGATGAATCAAAGATTATTGATAAAAAATTTCTAGATGAGAATCTATTCTCTATCTCTAATAACACACCTTTGCATGCAAATATTACAAATTATTTGGTTGCTAACAAAATCCCTGCTTATTTCTCACCCAAGGAAAAGAGGTTGCTAGTTGAGAAATTTTTTTAATTTTCTAGGATAATAGCTTGCTTGTTTTACATAGGACCTTATCAGGTAATGAGAAGATGTGTGTGGGATGATGAGACTTATGACATCCTCCATGCATGCCATGATGAACCATGTGATGGTCATTTTGTAGCAAAGAGAACACTAATGAAGGCCTTAATAACAAGATAATACTAGCCTACATTACACAAGGATGTAGCAAGCTAAAACAAAAGATGTGATTGATGTTACTGGATGGGAACGCCTACAAAATATGATGAAATTCCTTTATACCCTCAGGTAGTGGTTACACCTTATGATAAATAGGGTTTTGATTTTGTTGGACCCATAGATCCACCATCAAATGTGAACTCTTACATCCTTGTATGTACTGATTATGTCACTAAATGGGTGGAAGTAAGAGAAATGAAACATGTCAGGGATAACAAAGTTGCATAATTCTTGTATGAGGATCTCTTCACCAGATTTGGAGTTCCAAGGGAGCTGGTGATAGATCAATGGGCACAGTTCACATCAATATTGATCACTGCAGTAATGAATGAATATAACATCTAGAATAGGAAGTTAATTCCATATCATGACCCTCAAGAAAATGGGAAAGTAGAGATCACTAATAGGGAAATTGAGTCTATTCTTACAAAAATAGTTCAATTGCACAAAAAGGATTGGGATAATAGACTTCCTAAACTAGTCTGGGATTATAGGACCACTAGGAAGACCACAACAGGGTTCACACCCTTTAATATTTTATATGGAATGAAGCTATGATTCCCATTGAGTTTGAACATAAAACTCTTAGGACAAACTTAGAGCTCAATATAGACCTTCCTACAACACAACATGAAAGGATCCTTTAGTTGAATGAATTAGATGAATTAAGGAAGTTAGCCCTACAAAAAATTGAATTAGTTCAAATTCAAAGGAAAAAGTGGCATGAAAATCACATCAAAACCAAAAACATTTCCCCTAGTGACTGGGAATTTCTATATGACTCTCGCTTTCAATAAAATGAGGGAAATTTGAGCACAAGATGGCTTTGGCCATATGAGATAGAAAAGGTCTTTGACAATGGTGCAGCCCAATTGACAATCATTGATCTTATGAGATTCAAGTTGCTGGTAAATGGGAATAGGCTTCACCTTTACCATAAGTCATCCACCAAACAAGAGTTCCTATGCCAATTCCAAGATCAAATACATGCAAAAACTCCTACAATTGAAGGTAAACTCCTTCAACATGTAGCTCGTCTTTAAAATCAGCATTACATGAAGATAATAATAGACATTCCTTTTCTCTAGGAATATTTTTCTACATAATAAAATATTTATCATTCTATTTCACTCCAAATGTCTTTCAAATCACCCACAACTCCACTTCAACCCCTCAATCAGCCATACATTGAGACACATGTCACCATAGAATGATGATATGGTACATGCATCCAAGAGTGATCCTGATGGTATGCAATTATATTTATTTCACCTTTAATTTATTTTTTGTGACATGCTTTTGTTATTATGTATATATATTGAATTTACTATATAGTTCACCATGTAATTTTTAATCATGCAAGGACACATGGCATCATTTAAGTAGGGGGAAAGGTCTTATTCATATCCATGTCACACATACCCATGTCATAAGCCAAAAAAATAATATAAAGGGTGATTTCATGTCATAATAAAGCCACAACTTTTGTACAATCTGATGTGACAGTTGAGTTGTGTAAAATCTTTTTGAACTTACTGAAAATTCTTTTCGCATGCTTCGTATCTTTCTTACTACCATTTTATACCATTTATTACACAATAAAATTTGAAACTTTGTTTTGACATTATTGCCTTCGTAAAATTCAAAAAAAAATATTTGCAAGGGTTTGTGTTGCGTAAACAAGAAGTTCCAGAGGGAATTTCATGAGCATTTAAGAGATAAATTTTGATAAATATTTAGTTGGGTTGTAGAAAATCTTTAGAAAGAAATTTTGTAGAAAATAATTGCAGGGATTGAGTATGGGAGGACATCCTATTAGAAATGATCCTATGGATCATACCACCTTACTCCAAGACCATTTGTGTCTCCAACACTTTACTAGATGTGGGTGGCTGGACTATTTTCTCAAATTGAGCGGTTATGACAATGTGATTGCCCAAGAATTATTAAGCACATTTTTCAATGGAGAGGCTAGGGTAAGGGGATTGAGAGTCCTATCCATGGAAGAGAGAATAAAAAAAGTATCTGTCTTGCTAACCATTGGATAATCATACCCATAGGAGAATGATGCAAGAATAGATAGATTTGAGTTCACACATGCTCGTTATCACCCACTTCAAATAGACAGACAAAGAACAACGAGAATTTCATTACTCGAGCCTTATATGAAGATAGCTACATATATAATAAGGTATTTTAATTGTGAATGGAATTTTTCTTGTTTACACTCAGTTCATTTTAAGCTATTGAGTCATGTTAGGAATCAACATCTTATGAATGTTCCAAACTTCTTGTTTACTTCTCTTTATATGAGTGTTGAAGAGGTTAGGAAGGGAAAACCAAATTTTATCACACATCATGGTCTAATTAAACTCCTATTTGAAAGGTCATTACAAGAAGTGTCACCTATGAGTTGGGAATATTTTGTTTCATCTAGAAGAATACAACTAATAAATGTAGGGTCTTCAGGTAGGAGAACTATGGAAAGAGTAGATATTGCTAGGAGTATCATAAAAAGAAACCTAGAAGCTTCTTCTTTTGTGTTATTCCCTACACCTAAGTTTCCCATGGATGAATTACCTAGGGAAGAGTCGACCACTATCAAAACTTTTGTTTCTAATGTTCCATCTCCAATGCAAATGCATGTTCAAACTAGAGATGCTAAAAGGAAAGATAAGGGGAAGGAGAAAGTGAATGATAATGCCTAGGAGGCACATGAGAAATGGTACCTTGATTCTATTACCGCCATCTCTAAGAGGATAAAAAGAGTAGAAATCCCTTCTCCTATTGAAAAGCATTCAAAAAGGAAAACATAGAAAAAGGTTCATGTGACCACTATAGAAACCCCTGTTAGACGAAGGGCTAGGATACATAAGAAAGAAACAACACAGTCTGAGGTCCCAGTTGTTTAAATTTTTTAGAAAACCTCAACATCCAACCCTAGAGCATCCCAGGAAGAGATTCTTGTAATTAATATTTCAGAAGAAGAAATAACATCAGAAGAACGAAAGGAAAAATAATATTTCTTCCATTCTTCTTCTCAAATAAAGCAACACATATTAACAAAGGAAGATATTGACAACCATTCAAGGGGTTTCTTTCATATAGGAGAAGAGGAACATGATGAGACATCTCTAGAGGAGATGTACAAACAAGAATTAAGAGAGTAAATTTATATCCTACAACCACAGGAGGAAAATCATAAAATAATGCACCCACCTTCAGCTAAAGAAGAAATGAAAGGGTTAGAAAATCTAGTTGTTGCAAATGAAAAGATGGGCACATTAGAGGAGCCACAATAGATGGGTATTGACAAGAAAAATATAGAGTTGAGGAAGTTAGCAGAAACCAGTGGATCAGGTACAATAACTCATGTCTATGACAACACTCCTTCATCTTATTTAACATGTAATGGAGTTTCTTTGGATTTCTTCAAACAAGTGCAATATGAACGAAGTGAATTGGACTTGGAAAGAGGTAAGATGAAAAATAAAATTGAACAAAAACAACAAGAGATTGAATAAAAATTGAGACACTAACATTAACTATTCCACAGTTGATAGAATGTAGACCTCCATCAAGGGTTTATGCCCTTTTCCTAAAATAACATCTCTTATTTAAATTGATGAGGATCCTTAGAGACCTTGATCCTAATATTGACACAAAAATGGAGTTTTATGATCTTTACCAAGCTTCCCCTACATGGTTGCAAAATTTACTTTGTGAATTTTAATTACACAATTAAGCAGTGCTACTTGATAGTGAATGGAACACATTAATTTTTATGGGAGATATACTTCTGAAAGCTCCTATGAGCTAGGCTAGGAATGAGATAAGTTTTGGTGAGTAGTTATAGAATTACAGGGAAAAGGAAAGGACTATCATTATGCCCCCAAGGCCTAAAAGTAGGGATCCTTGTACCCTTTACTTTGACTGGCTCAAAATTGTGTATGGGTTACTAGATGGTCACCATAAGAAAAGGGTTATTTCCTTTAGGGAAAAAGTGTACAGGGAGTTTAAAAGTATGCCCTTTCATGAAGGATAGAGAGAATAAGAAACCTTACCTCAGAGGTGGGAAAGGTAACCTATGAGTCTAAGGAAAGAAAAACCCCATAGTGTGATTAACTCTAGGGCCGCAATGTGAAGATATCCTAGGCATATACAATTGGGAAGACAAAATAGGATGGAACACTGGCTCCCTTTGAAATTTCAACCACCTATTTTAATGTGTCCATTATATAGTTGCGCAGATACAGAACTTCATGAGAATACATAGAATGCAAGATGGGACAAGCTAGAGCGCAACAAAGGATTTTAATAGAGTCTTGGCAACAAAAGCACTAGAGAGATCAATAATGCAAATTTTAGAGTGAATGAAAAAATTAGGAACTTTACAGTGCTAGAGGACCAACACTAGTATAAGTAGGGGGCAATGATTAGATAATAATTCATCCATATTCCTAAATATACTTGTTGTCTTTTGTCTAGTTTGTGTTTTATTCATATTCCTAAAGATACTAGTTTGTGTATAATTTTTGTGTTTCATGGTTAAACTTAATACTTCTATAATATTATTCAATATACTTATATGGTAATACTATTATGTTCTGATGAATATTTAATCATGTGGTGAATGAATATATGTTGCATATTAGATATGTATTGTTCTTGTTAACATTATGATGTAGATTATATCATTAAGGAAGAATGACTTGCATGGCATCCAAGTAGTTAGATATGAATATTTGTTCCTTCAGCTGAGGAAGTGGTCATTGGAGTATTTCAAGGATAAATGTGGTGACATTCAAGCAAAGATTGAGTCAAGAGACATGTTCTTAATTCTGAGAAAATCTAGTATAGTGTATGGGTTACCAGATGATCACCATAGGAAAATGGTTATTTCCATTAGGCAATAGGTGTACATGGAGTTTGAAAGTATTCCCTTTCATGAAGAACAGAGAGTAGAAGAAACCTTAACTCAGAGGTGGGAAAGGTTACCTATGAGTCTGAAGAAAGAAGAACCCCATAGTGTGATTAATTTTAGGGCTGCAATGTGGAGATCTCCTAGGTATATATAGTTGGGAAGAAAAAATTGGATGGAACACAGGCTCCATTTGACATTTCAACCATCTATTTTAATTTGGCCATTATACAATTGCAAGGATACAAAACTTGATGAGAATACATAGAATGCAAGATGCGACAAGCTAGAGCGCAACAAAGGATTTTACTAGAGTATTGGAAACCAAAGCACTAGAGAGATCAATAATGGAGATTTCAAAGTGAATGCAAAAATCATGAAATTTACAATGTTGGAGGACCAACACTATTATAAGGAGGGGGGACTGATAGGATGATAATTTGTGCATATTCCTGAAGATACTTTTTGTGTTTTGTCTAGTTTGTGTTTTGTTCATACTCCCAAAGATACTAGTTGTGTTTAATTATGTTTCATCGTTGAACTTAATACTTCTATAATATTATGCAATATACTTATATGGTAATACTATTATATTTCGATGAATATTTAATCATGTGGTGAATGAATATATGTTGCATATTGGATATGTATTGTTCTTGTTAAAATTATGATGGAAATCATATCATTAAGGAAGAATGACCTGCATGGCATCTAAGTGGATAGATGTGAAGATTGAGTCATTCAGCTAAGGAAGCAGTCATTTGAAAAGTTCAAGGATAAAGGTGGCGACAGCCAAGCAAAGTTTGAGGCAAGAGGATGTTCTTAATTTTGAGAAAATGTAGAATAATGGATGTTGAATTTGTTCCTCCTATTGTTGAATGAGTTTCCCAGCTCCTTATTCCTAGGATGAAATAATGTAAATCCTCCTATTTTTATGGTGTGATTAGTTAGTTAGTAATTAAGTTCTCTTATAAATAAGAAGTTACTCTCTTGCGAAAGAAAACTAGAAGAGAGTGAATTTGTAATAGCATATTCTATTTTTATCTAAGTTCAGTTGTTCAACACTATTTTTGTTATATGAATAAAATGATGAACTTTTGAAGATCAAGAGTTTTTAATTGAGTTATGGAATCACTCACTCAAGGGGCCCACTTGGTGACTATCCCCTACTTAGTTTTAGTTTACGTTCCTGCAACATTTAGTTTCAGTTCTGGAATTGGCTTGTTCTTGCAGCCAGTAGAAGTCATTTCCTGTGACAATTCATGTAACCAAAGCAAGCATACTAGTCCCTGTTTTATTCAACCTAAAATTTTTCTTCGTTAGTTACATGAATTATGTTTAGTATTTCATTCTACAATAATTTTGGTTAACTTACTTTGAAGCATTCATTCCTACAACCATAAGATAGAGTTACTTTTGTAATACCCACCCCTTAGTTTTCTTTTTTGTTTCAGTTCCCAAACTCTTTTAGGCCTCTTCAAGGGTGTGTTGGTTATTTTAGTTGGTTTTGAGGATGTTCATGTATTAATTTTCATTATATTATTGATCCTTTGGATAGTTGTGATATATCTTGTGTTTTTAGTAGATTTATGGTTATTTAATGATGGTTGTTGATATGGTATGCTCTTATTTTAATTATAGAAATACTGACATTATATTGTATGCACATGGATCATTTGTATATTTTACATTTCTATTTGGTGTGTTTGATATGGTATGAGACGGAGTCATAGTTACTTGCTTCGGCGAGATCCACATGATAAACTAATCTCAATCGTTGTTTGTTATATTATATGTATGTATGTTCATCTTTGTGATGGCAGGTTTGTAGGTACCGAGCAATGTCTTCCCTAAATTGGCAGGAGTGAGTGTGCCCTATCGTAATATCTCAATGGTAAGAGAGGGGAGATAATATTCAAGCCTAAATCCCTACCCTCAACCCTTACATTGTCCTAGAAATGGACAAGAATCTGGCTGACTATCCTATCCGAATCCATCAAGGTGATGTGGATTCTTGAACCTTTTTGTGTGTGTTGGTTGTTTATGTTTTAATTGTCTTTCTGTTTAGATGGATTTCAATTGGATTTATGATGCTTTTTCCTTATGTGTTTAATGAGTAATTTAGGGTAATTATTAATGTTAATAATTACACCTTTAATAAGGTTAAAACATTGATATATTAAATATATGGCTATTTAATAATTAAATATTAATTAAATCACTATATTTAATTATTAAGTCTTAATTTAATAATTGAGATTTAATAAATATTAAATCTAAAAATTATATAAATATTAAATATTGCTTTAAGTTGCATGATTAATTGTTTTAATTTAATTAAAATATTTTCATGCTTTTTCATTTATGACTTTAATTTTTTATTTTAAAGTTAAGTTGTGCATTATTTTAAGTGAAATTGAAATTTAAGTATTTCTTTTAATTAATAATTAATATTCCATTAGGGTTTCACTTTTTGAAAACCTAATGTTGGAAATACAATATGGGAAAGCAAGATACTGAGAAGGGGGGTGAATCGGATCTTCAACTTTTTATCTTTTAAAAAAAACTGATCCACAATCATGCATAAATGTAATTGATCTATCATCTAGTAGCATCCATGACAGTAAATAAATAACAAAAGACACAAAATTTGGTAACCCAGAAACCCAATAAGGTAAAACTGGGGTGGGGATGACACCCACAAAAATCTTCACTATTGCAGCAATAAAGTGTGCCTGTTAGGGCTACAAAATTTGATCACAATATGTAATCTACCTGGTTAAAGGTCTACCCGGTTAAGAGCTATAGATCATAACAATCTACCTTGTAAAAGGATTTTAACTTACAACAAAGTAAGCACTTGGTTAAGAGATTTAGAAAGGTATGTTAGAACCACTCTATTAAGAGATTTCACCTGATACACTTGTTAGAATGTCTCAAGATTTGATCCTTCAATATGCACTCTGATGCTGATAATGGATCTCCTCTTTTCAATACCTTCTCTAATCTAATAATCCGATATATCTTTACTCTACTACTGACTGCACTTTTACTCTGCTAGATCTATGCTTCCTCTCTCAAAACAACCCTTCTCACATCTCTCATGTACGCATACACCTTCTCTCACATTACTCACTCATTAGGGTAAGAAGCAATCTTAATATACTTTATAGATATGGCAATTAGATCTAGATCAATGATCAAGATCAAATGCTTATGCCTCTTGGACAATCCAATTTTATGATTGGTGCCATGCCACGTAGTGGGATCAAATAATTAAATGCATAATTATCACGTTGAAAATATTAAATGCTTAGATAAGTCAACCCAAAATAGTTTACCTCAAAATTGGTGTCATTCCTTACATACATAACAAAACTTTCTTGCTTGGCATAAAAAGACTCTGGCGCTCAGCATGGACTAAACTTGGTAACCGTGTGACTCAAAAAATATTATCTTCTCGGCAATGACTATTTCGGATAGCTCAGCCTATACCAGATAGCTCGGTCACAGTGATGACTGGCTAAAACTTCCTAGATAAATGACTAAGTGTAGGACACTAATGATCAACAAAACTTAGAGATCAACAATCTCCCCCTTTGATATTAGTGGCAAAAACACTTATCATTTACATTTACAAATTTTTCCAAAGTACACAATGTACTCCCCCTTAGATTATACTTCATTCTTCATACACTATCTACATAATATACATGCCTTCAGCAAAGATATTTATACCTGGTTTTGCACATCTTTTTATGTTTCCTTTCCTGTTTCCCCCTTGTTTTTGTCACTGATAGCTATGGGGGTTAAGTTTTATTTGTCAAAAAATGGTTTATGAAGCTATAATATCAATGCAAATGATGTATCCCAACTATCCTTAACAAACTTCATAACCTCCAACTTAACTTCTAGCTCAGCAGCTAGACTTACGTAACTATCTACAGTAGAGAGATGAGAATCTCTCTTGACCAATTCTCATGCAGCTATTAGTTCCTTCTGAATAACCTCCAGATGAGGTATCAAATTAGCCTAAATTGTTATTAATTTGGCCCTAATTAAGCCATCTTCATTCATAAGCTCGGCTAATCTCCTTTGTGCATGATTCAACCTATCAAAATGTGTGGAGCTAGAACTAGCATCCATGCTCAATGAAATTTTTTTTGACTTCATATCTAAATGCAACTTCTCAATAGGTTGTTGATTATCCTTTGTAAAGAATGTTACATCACATAATCTTTTGTACAATGAAAAAACATTGTTTGCAACTTCCTCAAGAATCTCAACACGAGAAGAAAGTTCAACCTGTTTGGTAGCAATCTCTCTAGATATCTTCTCCAATACTTTGTTCTCAAATATGCTCTTGGACCATTGCAACAATTTTTCATTTACCTCAATATTTTCATCAGTAACTTTTTGCACAATGTGAACTAACTGTTCCAGTATTGGTGCTTTCTCATTTACATCTTCCATATCAAAAGCTTTAACAAAAATATCCTTTATGTCATGGAGAACTTGCTTCTGCTTTTGTTCCCTCTTCATTTCCTCTTGTCTCTTCTTCCTCTTCAATAGGTCTTGAAGGGTCTGAATCTTCTAATATGTCAAACTCTTAGGATCCCATTTAGGAATCACAATAACTTCATCCAATGTGAAATTTAAGCTTAGTGACTTTTTCTTGCTTAAATTCCTCATCTTGAGCTCTGGTGAGCTGATACTCGGCTCAGGTTCTATGATATCTTTTCCTATATCAATATTAATTTTAATTGTTGCCTTCATCTGAGTCAATATTTCCTACGGGTTAGGTATACTACCCATTTTGGGTCCAATGGGAGTAGATGATATAGAGTGTGGTAGATCCACCAACACTTGTATAGCCTCTTGTTTTGTAGGCTTATTTGCATTTTCTTCCATCTTATCTCCACTCTCTAAAATTGTTTGTACAACCTCTGAAATAGGTGGATTAGTATTTATTACCTCCTTTTCTCCTTCTTTCTCTGATTTGGCCTCAGTTTCCTGAATGGGCGATTACATACATGTATCTACCGGCTCATTTTGATCCTCGGCATCCATGTTGTTGTTCTCTCCAAGTGTAGTGTCAACGGGACTATTTATTGTCAAATCTATAGTTTTCCCATCTCTTGTTTCCTCTTGTGGTTTTGTCTCACTCTCTGCTTGATTAGTAGAAATTTGGTCTTCCATTTCCTTCGGCTCTAAGGTGCCTTCACCTTTCTCATCGGCCTTCTTAGTGATTAACCCAAAAGTTTCCTTCCATATTCTGGTGCTCTATTGTACTACACCTTCAACATCATTTTTCAATATTGCATAGGCTCTTTTTTTAGGAATAAACTTCTTTGATATTGCTTAATAAACTTGGCTATCTATTTCTTGGTTAAATTAGGAATGACCTTATCTAGTGTTCCTCCCCTTATCTGTCTTTCGGTCATCAAAGAATGCTGCCACTTTTGTGATAAAATATCATAAAGTTCTTTAGGAACAAGGTTTCTTGTCTCTACAGGTGTCATCTTGAATGTACACATCATATCTAGTAATGCTTCCTGAATCTTATTTTTTTTGCTATGCTTTGCTTCTCATACTTGATAAATTTAAATCCTGCTAAACCAATTGTACTTCTAATATTCTTGCATACCTCATCAATACTGGTCATTGGTTTATGTGATGTTGTAGGTATGTTTCTAAGTTCATATGTATCTATCTTCTCCTCATCATCATCTTCTTCCAAGATTAGTTTTCTCCTCGGTCTCTTCTCAAGCTTGCTCAGCACTGCCTTAGCTCCAACTTGTTTTCTCTTCCCTGAACTGCTCTCTCTAGCATTCTTCTTTGTATATAATTTTTTTGAATCAGCTTGAGATGAAATGGTTGATGCCCTAGTCCTAGGTCAGTTAGCAAGAGGAGGGGTATCCTTAGGTTTGTCTTTGCTTGCTTTAGTTTCCTTGGCAACCACTGGCTACTTCCCTTTTCCTTTCACAGTGATATCCTCTTCAGGTTAACTCTCTTCTTCTTCACTAGACTTATCTTCTCCATGTCCTATTGATAAACCCAAAGGTGCATCCTCTACTTCTTCATCACTCTCAATTCCAACCATATTCTTCATATTTTTGACAATCTTTTTCCTCTTCCTCTCCATAGTGCTAGCCTTCAAATCCATAGAGATTTTGGATTTTTCTTCTTCATAGTTTCCAAAATGTTTGGCTGCACCATCAATTTACTCTGCCAATAGAGTTTTTATAGCTGATGATGTCTCATCAATGTTCACTTCATAAGGTAATGGCCTTAGCCATGATACCCTCGGCACTACTTCTTGCACATATGTGAAATCTGTGTCTACTAGGAAACAAACATCCTCATAGTGTTTCTCAACTAGTGAAATGGGAATTATACTCCTCAATCCCATCTTTTTCTTAAATTCAACAAAATATTTTCCCATCACATTGTCAAAATTATCACCTAATTGTTGAATAAATGCATTGATTTTCTGTGTAATAGGTCTGTCTGTTTTCCACACTATGTTTCCAAAAGTAGGCAATGCATCTGTATGTAGAAAAATATACAAACAAGCAGAGATCCAAACTTACACATTGAATTCTTTATCTTTATGATTGAAGAAAGGTTCTTAGCCAATTGCATCAGTTGAATCTCGATAAGGTCATAAGTATTATCCTTCTTCACAATATTCTAAGCTTGGTCGACTATAATGCATTGGACACTGTCCAATCAACTCGACTGATAAAACTTATGAGCAATAACCCTAACTGCAAAATCAAGCTCCAAATCTATAATAGTAGAGATCGTCATTCCTCTTTTATTCCAAATAGCTCCAGTGAATTCTTCTATGTTTTCCTTACTCTGACATCTCATGGTTCTTTTCCCATTAAGAATTGGATAACCAGTTACGGGCTGGATGATTTCCTTTGTAATCTTAACTGTTCCATTTTCCAGCCATATGTTCATGTCATCTACACAACTTAGAACAATCTTGATCCATTCCATTCTGAAATCCCTTGGAAAATCTAGGGCACGAGTTAACCCTCTCTTAGCTAAATGTTTGTGTTCAACTTTTAGGGCTCTGTCTTTGCACAATTTGTTGTAAGATTCTCTTAGCTTGTGATCACCAAATTCACTTATCTTGCACATATAACATGACCTAATATCATGAATCATGAGTAACTTAGGTGGAATCAATGATAGGGCTCCATTCAGATCACCCTAGATGGCACTCTCAGGAACTGCTCAGAAATTAGGAGGTGCACAGGTGTCACTCCTTACCAATTGAAATTTTAGAAACTCCTTCTCCATACCCTTCGTTGCTACAAAATACCCAGCGGCCATGATTTCAAAAGTAATAGGTTTTCAAAGACAATGAACAGAATACCTTGGCAGATGTCAAAATTCACACTTTTACTTAGGATAGTCGATAGCACGCTATAGAAGTCTTCAAAAGATCTTTGCAGAAATCAAGTTCACAAATTCTCCAATACTCTATGAAATTCTCAATCGCAAGGTGAAAATGAGCAATGAACGGCTCATTCCTTTATAGGATCCAAAGTTCAAAAGTTAGGTTTGCAATAAATGTTATGTCCATTGAGTGAGTTCCAAACAGCTATCCTCGGCCGACTCACAAAACTCGTCTATCTCTCGGTCGCAACCCATACCATCTCAACACATACTAGAGAGCTCGGTCTTAGTGTACATTAGTACTATTGCTCGGCACCTATAGTGCATATTGACTTTGCTAGGTACATGTCTTAAAAATATGTCCTAATGCATCTTAACATATGCAGATATAGAATTTTGCACTTTATATGTTAGGAACTGATAAAAGATATGAGATATAAACACAGTTCCTCACATATCTTTTTTTTTATTAATTAGTGATGGTGTGATCATGTGATCCATTGGATTGGGTGACCTCAGCTTCAATAGCTTCACTGCTACTCAGTTTGTTTTCCTTATCCATGTCTGGTTCATCTGTGCTCTAATTTCTTCAATAGTAGGAGCAGGTACCCTTGTCTTGCAATCCTTCCTAGTGTGACCGATTTTCAAACAATTATAGCAAACTAGGATTCTATTCATCCAACTCTTGGATTTTCCTCTAAAATGTGTCTTTATGCAATTTTCTAGAACATTCCCATACTCACTGCAGTAACGACAACTATGCCATGTGTTGTAATCCCAATTGTAAGTGTTACCTTTCCTTGGTGCTTTTTCTTGTATCTTTGATATCCATTGTTGTTTAGCATTAGATCTGCAATCTTGTGCTCTATGTCCAAATTTTTGACAATTGTAACAATACCCATTGAATATAGGTGTGGGAGGTGCATTATTTTCCTTTTCCCAACATTCATGTGCTTGATGTCCAAACTTCATACAATTAAAGAAATAACAATTGAACTTAGGTTTAGGATTGGAATTACCATTCTTGCTTCGGCAGATGTTTGTTGTGTGTACTGGTTTTCCACAGTGGTGGCATACAAGTTTGATGTTATTTGACTTTGCATTCCTCTTTTCACCAATCTTAGATGATTCCCTTTCTCAGTAGATGTATGTTGTTCGATATGACCTAATCCAGAAGAATCTTTAGATATCCTTGATGCTTCCATCATGTTTTAAAAATGATTCAAAGCTTCATTGGGTCTATTCAATATTTCATTCAGTTCTTTCTCAAATCTCAATTCATCTTTCAAATGACTGTTCTCAGATCTCAGATTCACAATTTCTGTGTCTTTCCTACTGATCTCTTGATTTGCAAGTAACAGTTGATTCACCATGTCAGCCTGATTATTTTTCATCATTTGTACATAATGTGTCCTTTCATCAAGTCTGATAGTCATCACTCTTTTGTCTTCTTCAACCATAGCTTTGTCATCTTCGGCTTTCTACTTTTTTTCCACTACTTCACATAGTCTTACTGTTTGCATTTCTTGTTCTCTTTTCAAGTTTCTAACTTCTTCACATAATGTATTTTTCCTTTCCAGTAGATCAAAAATTGTTGCATCGCTCTCAGTAGAGTTTCCATTCTGAAATAGATTTGCAGTGTCTTCTTCCTAATAATGAGTTTCAATCATTTGTTTGGCCAAATATTTCCTAGATATCAAGGACTTTCTCAATTCCTATCTTGTTGTCTCAAGCTGATGTAATGCTAGCTGAATTTCAATCTTTGATTCTCAATAACTTTAACCAATTTGTAAATCTCCATCTCAAAATCTGTACTCTAAAGATTATTAAAACCTTTTGTAGGAGAACTGAGCTCTGATACCAATTTTTGGAAATACAATATGGGAAAGCAAGATACTCAGAGGGGGGTGAATCAGATTTTCAAATTTTTATCTCTTAAAACAAACTGATCCACAATCATGCATAAATGTAATTGATCTATCATCTAGTAGCATCCATGACAGTAAATAAATAACACAAGACATAGAGTTTGGTAACCCAGAAACCCAATAAGGTAAAACTGGGGTGGGGATGACACCCACAAAAATCTTCACTACTGCAGCAATAAAGTGTGCCTGTTAGGGCTAGAAAATTTTATCACAATATGTAATCTACCTGGTTAAAGGTATGCCCGTTAAGAGCTACAGATCATAACAATCTACCTTGTAAAAGGATTTGAACTTACAACAAAGTAAGCACTCGGCTAAGAGATTTAGAGAGGTTTGTTAGAACCACTCTATTAAGATATTTCACCTGATACACTTGTTAAAATATCTCAAGATATGATCCTTCGATATGCACTTTGATGTTGATAACGGATCTCCTCTTTTCAATACCTTCTCTGATCTAATAATCTAATATATCTTTACTCTGCTGCTCACTGCACTTTCACTCTGCTAGGTCTATGCTTCCTCTCTCAAAACAACCCTTTGCACATCTCTCATGTACACATACACCTTCTCTCACAGTACTCACTCATTAGGGTAAGAAACAATCTAATATACTTTACGGATCTGGCAATTAGATCCAAATCAATGATCAGGATCAAATGCTTATGCCTCTTGGATAATCTAATTTTCTTATTGGCTCAATGCCACATAGTGGGATCAAATAATTAAATGTGTAATTATCCCATTGAAAATATTAAATTCTTAGATAAGTCAGTCCAAAATAGTTTACCTTGAAATTGGTGTCATTCCTTACATACATAACAAAATTGTCTTGCTCGACACAAAAAGACTCTGGCGCTCAACATGGACTGAACTTGGCAACCATGTGACTCGCCAACTATTATCTCCTCGGAAATGACTGTGGCGGATAGCTCGGCCGCAGTGATGACCGGCTAAAATTGCCTAGATAATTGACTAAGTGTGGGACACTAATGATCAACAAAACTTAGAGATCAACACCTAATTACCTAGTTTTCTATATATCTGAATTGAAAGCCATTTGGAGGCAGTTCAATCAGGTGGAAGGAGAATTCAGGTGGTTAAAGAATTTGTGGAAAGCTTAGGAGTATTTTGGATTCATGATTGCTTTGGATTTGTATCAGATTCTTCTCATCAGTTACTAAGGTAGGATTTTGAAACTTGTTAATTTCAGCCTTCCAGATCCTTGTCTTCTATGCATATGGATTGCTGGGATCCTGTGTTTGAAACTTCTTTATTTGATGTTGTGTGTTTTAAATTGCTTAAAATTGCATTATAGGTTATTTGATCTTTCTGGGTATGTTTTCATTTCATGTATTGTTGTCAGTTCTATGAATTTGGGTCTAAGGGTTTCACTAAATTGTCTCTGTTGTAAATTGGGCATTAGGGTTTCATTTGATATGTATTGGTTTTTCAAAATTACCATTAGGGTTTCAGATTTGTGAATGGTGTTTCCCTTGTGAGAAATTTTGGTATTGTTGCTAAAATAGATAATAGTCTTCAAACCAAAATCCCTTACCTGTAATTGTAAACCCTACCTTTATCAAATTCCTGTTAAAAACCCTAATTCTAGGTCTGCATGGAAATAGAAGAATAGTGAGTTAACTTTTGCATGCTAGAATAATAGATCAATATAATTGAATATTTGCATATTTCCCTATTTTAGTAATTTGCACGTTCTTTAAAGATTCTATTATCTTTCCCATTGAAAATTCATTATTTTTTGTAAAATAATAATTAATAGATTGCATAAATGCATGTAATTTTTGTGTTTATATTATGTTTCTAAAAAGAAAATAAATGTATTTATATATATCCCTTTAAATGTATTATTTATTTTGGAAAAATAAATATATAAGTTGTTGTTTATAAAAAAAATAACAATCTAGTTTTTTCTGAAAAATATGTTTTCTAGTCTTTAAAAAAAAAAAATTAAAGTGTGTTTTTTAAAGTTGTTTTAAATTAATTTAAATTTGTTTTTTTATTATTAATTTTTAATTAAAGTTTTATTTAAAGTAAAGTTTTACTTATTAAAGTAATTTAGTTTTTTTAAGTATTTTAATTAATATTAATATTATTTTAATATTAATATGCTTTTCTTTTATAGTTTTAATAATTTGATATTATTAATTGATTAATAATTTTATTAATAGGTATTAATATTAACAGGTTATATTAATGTTTATTTAATAGTGTTAATTTTAGATTATTATGTGTTGAGTTATATTGTGTTTTTAGTAATTTATTTAAATAGATAAATTTATATTAGTTTTATAAATTAGTCTATAGAAGATTTAATTTACATTTTTTTGAGTTTTAATTATAATGTTAGTAGTAATTTTATTGGGTAAACTAATTTGTATAATTCTTATTATAAATTAGTTTATTACTATGTTTTGTTAATTTCTTTCAGAATTGAGTTTTATCATTGTGTTTTATTAATTATTTTTGATATTGAGTTTTATCATGCAATGATGTGTTTCTAGGTGTCTATTAATGGATTAGGCACTTCTCTTTTATGGATCTGTATTATTTTGGGTATCTGTTGGGACTAGTTGACCCTTAGGATGTTGTACCAGGGCTTGTTGAGATTTTTATTGCCAGTGGTTTTTGTATGATTATTTTTGGGTATTTGAGATTAGTTGTTTGATATTTTTATTGAACCCAGTTTGTCTAAACTCCTATTATGTGATCTTTTGAGAGTTCCTTATATTAGTATGGTTAATGGAGAATCAATAGTTACTGTATGGGTAGGAACTAGTTTATGAGACTTATGTGTGTATTTTTTACCTTGATCTTAGGGGAGGTTAAATAGGTGCATCTTAGGGGAGTGGCTTACAATAGAGGTCCAAGGCCCAAAGAGGCCAGTTCCAGGGTATCCTATCGTAAGTTATTAATAAGTGATAATTTAATAATAGAACTTGGGGTTAACATTAAATATAAGATTGTTCGTGATGCCTCGCTCATTCCTTGAGCAATTGTACAGGCTAAGGGTGAGAATGGGATGATACCTAGAGAGTAGGTATGATTAGAATTCCTCATCTTCATGAGAGGGTATTCTGGTTGCGCATGAGACATGTTGAGGGTCCAAGGTCCAGAGTGACCAGTCCAGGGTAACTCAAGTGATTGACCATGTGATGACACTCCCATAGAATGTAGCCTAATTCTCCTCCATAGGTCCTACTTGACCTTTTATGGTTGTGTTTTTTCATTTGGCATTTTGGTTTCAGTAGTTGGTTCATGTTGGTGTTTTTGGTTGATTTATGTATGATCTTTATCTTTGGATGGTGTAACCTTATGTTGACCTTTCATCTCCAGTTTGTCTTGATCTTTCCTATCCTTGTACTTTTGATTTAGTCATTCTTTGTTGTGTACCCGTGTGTGTGGGCCTGATGTTATCTCCTCAGCATGGTGGGAGTGGACCTTTGGTTCCACGAGGTCGGGTGGTAGTGATTCTTTTACCCTTTGAGATTTATCGCTCTTGTTCTTGCTTGGATGATTCTTATTGTAGTTTGACCTTCTTATTCTTCTAGAGACTTGTTTAGTTTCATGAGTTGCGTAACTATATCTTATATGTATTTTGGTTCATATCCATTCAGAGGATGTGTTGTATTATTATTTTTTATTGCATACCCTGTGACTTGTGTAGTGGATGTTGATACATTGATGTATACCTTGGGTATACATTGTATATGTGATCTTATTATGTGAGATGGATTTTGGATTCAGGTGATGTATCTTTTATGTTAGTTTTTATAGTTGTTCATCATAGATTAGTTTGCTTAAGTAATTCTACGTCAAAGAACCCTCAAGATTGGTAACCTTTGTTGAGTTGCTTTTATGTGTATGTCATGTATTTTGTTGTGTTGCTTCTGCATTGTTATCATTATTGTTTGTAAACATTTAAAAATAAAATTATCATGTTAACTTAGTTGCATGTTTATGTTAGATTCTCTTGGGCTCCCTGGCGGGGCATTACACTTGGTATCAGAGCTCGAGTTTCTACACTGGGAACTCTGGGAATTTGTACACCCATCAGGTGTCTATTATTTTTAAACTTAAAACAAACATAGACATAAAACTCTTTTGTATTTTAGACGATTGCTTTGTGTTGGGAGATTCAAATCCCTATCTTTGTTGTAGGCTTCCAAGAGTAAGCCTAGTTTTAGGGGGGGAGGATGTAATACCCACCCCTTAGTTTTCTTTTAAGTTTCAGCTGCCAAAGTCTTTTAGGCCTCTTTAGGTGTGTGTTTGTTATTTCAGTTGGTTTTAAGGATGTTCATGTATTACTTTTCATTATATTATTGATTCTTTGGATAGTTGTGATATATCTTGTGTTTCCAGTAGATTTATGATTATCTCATGATGGTTATTAATATGCTATGTTGTGATATATATTATGGAAATACTGACAATACTGACATTCTATTGTATGCACATGGATCATTTGTATGTTTTACATTTCTATTTGGTGTGTTTGATATGATATGAGACAGAGTCGTAGTTACTTACTTCGGCAAGATCCACACGATAAACTAATCTCAACCATTGTTTGTTATATTATATGTATGTATGTTCATCTTTGTGATGGTAGGTTTGCAGGTACTGGGAAACATCTTCCTTGAATTTACAAGAGTGAGCATGCACTATCACAATATCCCAATGGTAAAATAGGGGAGATAATATTCAGGCCTAAATCCCTACCCTAAACCCTTACTTTGTCGTAGAAATGGACAAGAATCTAACTGACTATCTTATCTGAATCCGTCAAGGTGACGTGGATTCTTGAGCCTTTTTGTGTGTACTTGTTGTTTATGTTTTAATTATCTTTCTGTTTAGATGGTTTTCAATTGGATTTATGATGCTTTTGCCTTATGTATTTAATGATTAATTTATGGTAATTATTAATGTTAATAATTACACCTTTAATAAGGTTAAAACATTTATATATTAAATATATAGCTTTTTAATAATTAAATATTAATAAAATGCCTATATTTAATTAATTGATTTCATTATTAAGTTTTAATTTAATAATTAAGATTTAATAAATATTAAATCTAAAAATTGTATAAATATTAAATATTAATTTAAGTTGCATGATTAATTGTTTTAATTTAATTAAAATATTCTCATGTTTTTTGATTTATGACTTTGATTTTTGATTTTAAAGTTAAGTTGTGCATTGTTTTAAGTGAAATTGAAATTTAAGTATTTCTTTTAATTAATAATTAATATTCTATTAGGGTTTCACTTTTTGAAAACCTAATTATCTGGTTTTCTATATATCTGAATTGAAAGTCATTTGGAGGCAGTTCAATCAGGTGGAAGGAGAATTCAGGTGGTTAAAGAATTTGTGGAAAGCTTAGGAGTATTTTGGATTCATGATTGCTTTGGATTTGTATCAGATTCTTCTCATCAGTTACTAAGGTAGGATTTTGAAGCTTGTTAATTCCAGCCTTTCAAATCCCTATCTTCTATGCATCTGGATTGTTGGGATCCTGTGCCTCAAAATTCTTTGTTTGATATTGTGTGTTTTAAATTGCTTAAAATTGAATTACAGGTTATATGATCTTTCAGGGTATGTTTGCATTTCATGTATTGCTGTCAGTTCTATGAATTTGGGTCTAAGGGATTCATTAAATTGTCTCTGTTGTAAATTGGGCATTAGGGTTTCATTTGATATGTATTAGTTTTTCAAAATTACCATTAGGGTTTCAAATTTGTGAATGGCATTTTCCTTGTTAGAAATTTTGGTATTGTTGCTCAAATAGATAATAGTCTTCAGACCTATAAAATCGCTTACCTGTAATTATAAACCCTACCTTTACCAGATTCCTGTTAAAAACCCCAAGTCTAGGTCTGCATGGAAACAGAAGAATAGTGAGTTAAATTTTGCATGCTAGAATAATAAATCAATATAATTGAATATTTGCATATTTCCCTATTTTAGTAATTTCCTCGTTCTTTAATAATTCCGTTATCTTTCCCTTTGAAAATTCATTGTTTTTGTAAAATAATTATTAATAGATTGCATAAATGCATGTATTTTTTGTGTTTATATTATTTTTCTAAAAGGAAAATAAATGTATTTATATATATCCCTTTAAATGTATTATTTATTTTGGAAAAATAAATATATAAGTTGTTTATAAAAAAAATACAGTCTAGTTTTTTTTGAAAAATATATTTTCTAGTTTAAAAAAATAAACTTGAAAAAACAAATAAAAATAATAATGTTTTAAAAGAAATTTAATTAAAGTGATTTTTTTTAAAGTTGTTTTAAATTAATTTAAATTTATTTATTTTTATTATTAATTTTTAATTAAAGTTTTTTTTCAAAAGTAAAGTTTTACTTATTAAAGTAATTTAGTTTTTTTGTAAGTATTTTAATTAATATTAATATTATTTTAATATTAATATATTTTTCTTTTATAGTTTTAATATATTATTAATTGATTAATAATTTTATTAATAGGTATTAATATCAACAGGTTATATTAATGTTTATTTAATAGTGTTAATTTTAGATTATTATGTGTTGAGTTATATTGTGTTTTTAGTAATTTATTTAAATAGATTAATTTACATACATTAGTTTTATAAATTAGTCTATAGGAGATTTAATTTACATTTTTTTTTAGTTTTAATTATAGTGTTAGTAGTAATTTTATTGGGTAAACTAATATGTATAATGCTTATTATAAATTGGTTTATTGCTATATTTTGTTAATTTCTTTCAGAATTGAGTGTTATCATTGTGTTTTATTAATTCTTTTGGATATTGAGTTTTATCATGCAATGATCTGTTTCTAGGTGTCTATTAAAGGATTACGTACTTCTCTTTTATGGATCTGTATTATTTCAAGTATCTGTTGGGACTAGTTGACCCTTAGGATGTTGTACCAGGGCTTGTTGAGATTTTTATTGTCAATTATTTTTGTATGATTATTTTTGGGTGTTTGAGATTAGTTGTTCGATATTTTTACTGAACCCAACATGTCTGAACTCCTATTATGTGATCTTTTGAGAGTTGCTTATATTATTATGGTTAATGGAGAATCAATAGTTCTTGTATAGGTAGGAACCAGTTTATGAGACTTATGTGTGTATTTTTGACCTTGAGATTAGGGGAGGTTAAATAGGTGCATCTTAGGGGAGTGGCTTACAATAGAGGTCTGGGGCCCAAAGAGGCCAGTTCCAGGGTATCCTATCGTAAGTTATTAATAAGTGATAATTTAATAATAAAACTTGGGGTTAACATTAAATATAAGATTGTTCATGATGCCTCGCTCATGCCTTGAGCGCTTGTACAGGATAAGGGTGAGAATGGGATGATACCTAGAGAGTAGGTATGATTAGAATTCCTCATGTTCATGAGAGGGTAGTCTGGTTTCGTATGAGTCATGTTGAGGGTCCAGGATCCAGAGTGACCAGTCCAGGGTAAATCAAGTGATTGACCATGTGATGACACTCCCATATAATGTAGCCTAATTCTCCTCCATAGGTCCTACTTTACTTTTTATGGTTGTGTTTTGGCATTTGGATTTTTGGTTTCAGTATTTGGTTCATGTTGGTTTTTTTGGTTGATTTATGTATGATCTTTATCTTTGGATAGTGTAACCTTATGTTGACCTTTGATCTCTAGTTTTTCTTGATCTTTCCTATCCTTGTACTTTTGCTTTAGTCTTTCTTTTTGTGTACCCGTGTGTGTGGGCCTGATGTTATCTCCTCAGCATAGTGGGAGAGGACCTTTGGTTCGATGAGGTTGGGTGGTAGTGATTATTTTACCATTTGAGATTTGACGCTCTTATTCTTTCTTAGATGATTCTTATTGCAGTTCTAGCTTCTTATTCTTCTAGAGACTTGTTCAGTTTCATGAGTTGTGTAACTATCTCTTATATGTATTTTGGTTGGAATCCTTTCAGAGGATGTGTTGTATTGTTATTTTTTATTGCATACCCTGCAACTTGTGCAGTGGCTGATAAATTGTTGTATACCTTGGGTATACATTGTATATGTGATCTTATTATATGAGATGGATTTTGGATTTAGTTGATGTATCTTTTATGTTAGTTTTTATAGTTTTTTGTCATACATTAGTTTCCTTAATTAATTCTACGTTAAGGAACCCTCGAGATTAGTAACCTTTGTTGAGTTTCTTTTATGTGTATGTCATGTATTTTGTTGTGTTTCTTCTGCGTTGTTATCATTATTGTTCGTAAACATTTTTAAAAAAAAATACACTGTTAACTTAGTTGCATGTTTATGTTAGATTCTCTTGGGCTCCCTGGTGGGGCATTACAACTTTCAAGAATTTGCTTCCTGCATCTTAGAAGTAGCATGGATTTAGTAAAAAACTTAGTGCACAGAGTGTGTAGACCCATTTTTAGTACATGTCCCTGGGTTGATGATTAAATGAGCCTTCATAACAAGAAAGATAGATTCTCTAATAGGATATCCAATCCCTGAGTTGAGTGACACACCTAGTTATTAATTCCTTTATGAAGTCAAGAAAAGACATTAAAATAAAGTGTATTAATGTTGTTAACATTCCCGAGGATTCTAAGATGTAGTGTTACTTGCAAAAACATTAACTCAACTACTAAGTACAGCCATAAAGTAAAATACCATACATATTGCAACTGAATAACAAGATACATCATCATATTAATATAGGAAAAGTTATAAAAATAAGATACAACTGACACAATATGGCATACATAAGATACAACTTCCATTGTACATGTTGTGAGGGATCCCAATAATGAATCAAGTCATAATTACAATACATAAACATATCCTAAATGGATGTCTCAAACCAATACATAATGGAATACATGGTAATCATCTCATAATCACAATAAACAATGAACATGGTAGCACCAACCAAAATCATCCAAGTACATGAACGCGAACATCAAATCTCAATGGTAAATAGAGTCACTTCCACCGGACTATGTGGAACCCTGAGGTCCAAACCACGGTGTTGAGGAGATAAATAATAGGCCTCACTCAATCAGATGAAAAACAATAAAGGCTAATACAAAGGTACACTGGGTATGAAGGTTACAAGATTATCAAATAGGTATGATCAAGACACACTATTAGAGGCACCAGACACTTGTAAGAAACTAGGATACATATGGGGAAGTGTCATCACATATGTCTACCCCTTGGGACGATCTCACTGGTATCTAGCCCCTAATTGTGATCATATGTAGAATCATAAATCCTTTCACGAAGACAAGGAAACCAATCATGCCAGACTAGTATGCCCCCTGGGAAAACAAACATCATATCTAACTCAAATCATTAACCTAAACTAACACTCAAGTAATGGCTGAGGCAGTATAATTATCTTGTTAATGTATTGAACCTAGTAATTTATTAAGTTGCCACTTATTGATCTACTTACAATGAGTTTCCTTGGTCAGCCACTTATGGGCCCCGGTCTCTATTGTAAGCCACTTCCCTCCTATGTATCTAGATAACCTACCCTAGGCTCATAGATTGAATAAGCATCACGATGATAAAATAATTCTCAAATTGGTTCCTTCTCATAATAGGAACAAACTAATTCTCAAACAGCCATAACATCACAAAAGTACTCTCAAGAATGCTCAAGCATGGATATAAACTCAACTCTAAAAGAAAAATCAGATAAATATGATTGTGACAATAACATCTCACATGGAGTATGCAACCAAAAATACATGTAATAACAAATGAATCCCTAT
>MU224934.1:1136357-1164370 GCA_018584345.1 Thuja plicata | reverse complement strand
AAGGGAAAGAATTTTTGAGCCTTCGGTACATGATCACCAAAAGAAAAGTTTATAGTGCAACCCAACACAACAATTAACAGAGGTCACCAAAAATGTTAAGTACAGAGGAACCCGACAGACAGATCACTGTGTAAACTGAAAACATAATTCACAAAGGAACCCGACAGAAGTTTACAGTGTAAGCCAACAGAGAAAACTGACAAACAGTCTATAGAGAAACCTGAGAGGAAAGTCTACAGAGCAACTCAACAGGAAGACTAAAGAGAAACTCGAGCACTAGTCTACCGAGAGACAGTTTTATTCAGAGAAATGTGGATCTGACTTACACGTCAAATAAAACACTTAAGTTGTATATTAAGCTTAAATATTAGCTTTAAATCCATTTCTTGAGGGACAAGTAAACTAATTATAATTGTTTTAATCAGTCTAGCTGATTGAAAACATAAAAACTAGAAGATCAAGGTCAAGTTGTAAACCTTTGATCATAGAGTTATCATTGTAAAGTGTGAAACTTATTTAGGTCAAATTCATTGTATAAATAGATGTGTAATCATTCAGAACAAGATGATGTGATGATGATTGTAGCTGAGGAGCACATCTATGGATCAGAGGCAGAGTTTTATGCAGAAGGACAACAAAATATGGAATCAATTATAAAGAACAAGATCGAAGGCTACTGAGAAAAACAGAGGTATTAATCAGTCACTATAGGTGATACATCATATTGTAAACTTTAAAGGATCTATACTCAGCAATTCTAGATTACATATACTCAGGTCAATAAGTATTTTTGACTACATTCTAACAAGTGTAGCAAATAGAAGAAATCCTTTGAGAAGGTGGATTTAAAAATCCTTTTGTAAACCTCTTAACCGAGTGCACACTAAACAGTGTTACTAAATTTCTTAACAGCGTAGACCTTAACCAGTCTAAACATGTTACTCCTAACAGGGTAAGATCATCAGAAGTGATCAAACTTGTAAGCCTTAACCGGCCCCTTCCATTCTGCATATAGTGAATTTTTGTGGGTTTCATCCCCACCACATTTTTTACCTTCTAACAGGGTTTTTCTACGTTACCAAATCTTATTTCATGTGTCAATACATTTCATGAATGTTTACATGCAAATTAAGTTTATGAATTGATATTACCTGCATAAAGATAGAATAGTACATATGATCGGTAATGCAAGGATTTGATTACTAAAAGGATTAAGGTTAATTGATAAAAAAAAATTTAAGGGTACTGATTCACCCATCCCCTCTCAGTACACACCATTCCATTATTCCAACAATTGGTATCAGAGCTAGATCTCTTATTTGGAAAAGTTTAAATCATTTGAGAGAAAAGATCATACAATGGAAATGCATAAGCTAGACAAGAGTATTGAGAATCAAAAGTTAGAGATACGGATCTTCTATGAGCAATATAGATAAGCTAGAGTCAAGATGAGAGAGATACTAAATGAAAGAAAGGTTATGGAATCTTGTTGTAATGAAACAAACTGTCATGAAGAAGAGATACCTAATTTATTTGAGTCAACGGGATCTACATCTAGAAATACATCAAACACATCTAAAGGAAGCATTACAAGTCTGAATGAAATCAATCAACATCTGGCTGGACAAGTGAAATCACTACAAATAAGTCAAGAGACACAGATGGTAAGGATGATTGAGGTTTTGAATAATGCTAGACAAGCTAATCAAGAAAGAACATCAGTTATTGATGATAGGAGGAAGATCATTGAAAAGCTACAAGAGAAAGAATAAGAAATACAAAGACCTAGTAAACATCATCATGATATCACCAATCAAATTTTTCTAATGAGTCATGAGGCAAACCGAGTGAACATAGAACTGAATGGAAAATTGGAAGCTATTGGTGAGCTAAGAGGAGAAAATGAAAAACTAAAGCATGAAGTTAGAATTCAGCAACAACACAATGATATGATCAAGAAAGCTGAAGAGAGTACAAAAAGAATGGATGATTTTTTGGATGGACAAAGAAGAGTTAACAAAAATACCGGTTTAGGGTATAATGAGCATGGAGAATCGCCATACCAAGCTGATCAAAAAGATGTCTACACAAATCCAAGACCAAAGAAGCAGTCATGCAATCACTATGGAAAACCAGGCCACACATCAAATGTTTGCAGAAGCAAAATTAAAGGTATTCCCAAATCCACTTCTACATTCATTAGAAATTGTTATAACTGTAACAAGAAAGGATATAAAGCATATGAATGAAAATATAAGGTGAAACAACCAAAGAAGGAAACCTACATGGAAAATATTGAACTGCTTGCAAAATACATGGGCACACATGTTTTGAATGCAGGAAGAAGAAAAAGCAAGCATGGAAGCCAAAAGAAAGAGAAAATTATTATCAACTGAAGAGAGTCGGTAACTCATATGTTTGGGATTACAACACATGGACAAATTGCACAGCATGTGGTAGATATGGACAAATAGCTACAAACTGCATGAGAAAATGGATGAGAAGGCCTAGAAGCTAGAGTAACCCAAGAATGGAATGCTTACACTGTCATAGGGTCAGTCATCTAAGAAAGTACTGCAGAGATCGAGTGACAGAGACAAGCACTTTTTCCAATGGCAACACCATTGAAGACATCAGGAAGATGAGAGACAAAATGTGGAGGAAAGCTACAAAAACTAATAATGTTGGACCAAGCAATGCAGTTGGTGACACCTTATCCAATGGATCTGGTGACATCACCAACCCCACCTAAGAAGAAGAAGTAACTATGGAGCTGCACTATACCAAGTTATATCTTACATTAGTTCCATTATACATTATACATTAATAAAATGCCAAACCATCATGAATAAAGATGTACTATAGTATTACTTGTTATGAATTTGTGAATCCAATCTCGTCAGTCAATACACACCTAAATCATTGGTGTACATACAAAAGATAAGTTTTAAAAGTAAATCAAACATCACCGGTAATCATGTAAAAGACAATCAGTCTTTTCCCAATACCGAGCACCGTTAGTGAACATGTGTAAGGTCAAGTGAGTTGACACTTACCCCGAGCATCGCATTCTCACCAAGAATGAAGTTACCATGTTCCCCGAGTGACCCTATCCTCAAACACTGAGAAGTGGGTAAAGCATTAAATTCACCACTTAGGGCATTTTCTATAAAAAAAGGTGATAGAATAGCTCATTCACTCACTATGTGATTAAGAGTGAAGAAGCAGAGCAAAGCAGAGCACAGAGTGAAGAACAACGACTAGATTGTGGAATTGACTCACAACATATTCACGACATTCAAATAGATCAATAGAAGCTACAACAAGACAAGTGAGTAACTAAAGACTCACCGAGCTCATAGTTTGTTTATGGTAAAATCCCTAATTTTCAGAAACCATGGCAACCACATCTCTCATTTCCAAGATCAAGAATGCCAAATACAAAAAGGTTAACCTAATCTAGAACACTACTTATGAAGAACCTAAATAAAAAATTTTTCTAGAGGTTGTTTCACAACCCAATGACACTGGTGTATTTTCAAGCATACCACCTAGAGTTTTGTTGATTGAGGATGTCCAAGCGTATATCCACTGCAAAGTTGTGGAAATCAGAAAGTTGAGCAATATTACAAGAAGCTTTGCATAGATGGAGCCATCAAGGATGAACATAAACATGTCGAGATAAAAGGGCTGACAAATGCCCTAATGTTACTAAAGGAGTTTAAAATTGAGTGGATTAGGATAGTGCTAAGTAGAGTGCACCGAAAGAAGTGGTTGGACGAGCCAAAATAGATCAGTAGGGATTTAATACATGCAGCAACCGGTTACCCAATAACCAACAAGTCAAAGGCACTTAAACACCCTCCTCACCCTAAAATTGAGAAGATTAAAAATGAAGGATGGGATGGCATAGGATTGAAGGTAAATTCCATCAAAGATCTATAACTTAAATTTGTTGCATGTGTACTGGGATACAAGATATTCCAAGCCAGCAGAATGAATAGTATTGCATGCAGAGCAGTAGACACTGCTCACAAGATTGTAAAGAAGGGATTATAGTTGGATCTATCCGAGCTTCTATTGAGACAATTGGAGGAGAACATGAGTACCATTAGATTAGTGAATTCTAACTCATATAAGCTTGGTTCACTCCTCATGTGCATATTTTTCTACTTTCAATTCTTTTCCCATCTATTGGTAATGTCAAGTGGGACACTACCCTACCAGTGACAATACAAATTAGTGAATTCATCAAGTCACTAGGTGACAAATTTACATCAGTCATGGATGAATATTTCACTAGATTCAAGGACAGAATGAAAAAAAGGATGAGGATACCAGAACAACTACTGGAACAATATAAAGCAGATATATATTTTATGGTGGACACCGATGCCACCTTGATCAAACCAGTTGTACCAAGGATAGCATGGTTAGCCCCACTTGAGTATGATATCAACATAGATCAAGCCACCAATGCTATTGAAGAATTATTAAATGAACCAATAGACAAATCATTACCAAGGTTTGGAACCCATGAAGAGGCTAAGGAAAGAATAAAGATTGGCCTAGTAGTGAAGAAAATCGATAGGAAGAAGGATAAAATGGTAAAGACACTTAAAAAAAGTTGTCGGTAAATGATGAAGAGACATAGAAACAACAAGACACCGAGGGACAGTCACTCGTCAGTGAAGGTGAACAAGTGAGTGACTTCAAATCAACAGAGTCTGATGCACCACCCCCAAAGAAGCCAAGAACTATTGTTGCATCTAGGATGAGGATTCAAACAACTAAATATGTAAGTTCATCACCGATTAAGATAGGAAAAGTGAGGACTTAAAAGAGGAAGCCTAAAACCAGTAAAACTTCAGAACCAAAGATGAGAAAAACACTAATCTAAAGCAAGGAAGATATAGAAGACACTGAACAAGATGAACAACCTGTAAAGAAAAAATTTCCTACCATAATTGATGAGGTTTCTGCATCAATCATCAAGTCAGGTAGAATATCTGATCCTAAGATTAGACAATGGCTAACTCTAAGTCCTAAGGATCAGAATAAAATAGAAGAAGCCATCATCGTGAAAATGTGTGTATTCAAATATATACCTATATAGTTTGAAAAGATGATGCCACAAGAACTTCTAGACAGGTTATCGGCAAGGTGGACATTTGCATTCAATTTTGAAAGACAAATAAAGGAAAGATCCCTAGTTTTAATAATGCCACCCGAGTCCAAAATGGAAGAAATTGATGAAATGATGAAGTTACATTCAAAGAAGTTCTCAGAAAAATTGAGAGCCTACAAAGTACTACACAGAAGCTTAATTGAGCTTGACAAAGAAAGTGAGGATGCTTGGAGAAAAATACTCAATGTACCTAAAGAGGACACAAGCCCCGAGAGAGTATTAGCGCTCACCGAAAAGCCTCACAATGAAGAAAAAGAGGCAACACCGAGCCCTGAACACATCTTAATAAATGACTCTGACGATGCCAATTTAGTTGAATTGAACAAAGAAGCAAGTAAAGAAATGGATGACATACCTCAGATTTTGCAGTCATTAGGAGAGACAGCGGATGTCACAATCCAAGATGTGACAATCTGAAGATCATGTCGAAGAAGTAAACACAGATGAACATGTCATTGTTACCTCCAAGTAGACCAAGGAACAAGACACATCAACGGATGTTGCACAGGTTAATATACCTGGAAAAATTCCATTATTGATACAAGCTATCAATATAATGATAGAAATAATAGATACAACACCAGAGGATGATGCAAGCATACCCAAAGATAAGGGTGAAGAAGAGCAGAAAAGCACAAATGAAGAACAAAAAGAAATAGATGGAGAGCAGAAAAATATAGGTGAAGAAGAGAAGCAAGGTGATGCCACACCAAACGATACCAAAGGAGATGCTGCAGATAAAGCTAAGGTTGATGTGGAGACATCTACACCCAACCGATAGGTAGACACCGAGCAGCAGATAAAAGTGACAACACCTCCAAAACCTTCATCAAGTACATCAGACCAAGCAAAGGAACTTGCTATGGTACTTCATATAGGTTCCTCCACTACACTTTCAAAGAAGAAGAAGAAAAAGAATAAGAATCCAGTAACCCTGGATGAGATAATTGAAATACCAGACTCTGATCCTAGGACATTAGATCCTGAGTCACTTACAAAGTATGCATAAATTTGTAAAAGGAAAGCTATCCAAGAAAAGCTTAAAAAGGAGACCAAGGACACATAGGTACTAGAAACCACAAAGGACATACTACTGCAAATTGTACCTGTTACCGACATTGATCAAAATGCTTCTATTATTGATCAATTAGTACTTCTTACCAAAGCCATCACATCATAGAATGTGGATGCAGAGAAGGCAATAGAAGAACATGCAGAAAAAGAAGTATCAATATAAATTAACAGAGAAAATCAGCCAAGAAGTGGTTGAGAACAAGGTAAAGCTATCTGAACTAGTCAATGCATTGGAACCAATCATTTCAGAAGCTATAACCTTAGTTTAGAAGTTATGCACATTAGAGAAATTCACTAAGGAGAATAGTGATAAGATTGCACAAATAGATGAGGTAACAGAGCTCCAGGCTCTACTTCTACCTAATCTCACATTACTGCAATAGCATATGACTTCGGAAAGATAATTGATTGCCACCCTGAAGATGTTTTTCATCGATAGTATCTATGATATGCATGCAAGAATAACATTGGAGCACATGGCCCTCGAACACCTTAAGGAGAAGTTGCAGAAAATGATGGAAGACATGAAGAACTCTCATTTCCACATTTTTGACAAGTTGTAAGTATTACACCTTTGTCCTTATTATCAAAAAAGGGGGAAAATAATATGTGACAAAGAGAGAAATAATAATTTTTGATGAAATTTCAAATAAGAAGGGAGCTTTTAATCATTTTTGGATATGTTGTATCTATAGAAAGCACTGGCCAATTGAGGTTACTTTGGTGTAACAAGATTTTCAATTTTGTTAGTAAAGAGACACATGTGTCCGTACAAGATGGGGTAGGAAGGATTGGAAAGACGCTCTTTGCATGTCAGGGTAAAACACTTGATTTAGATCTAAAGTAGGTATTGTGAATCTGTTATTAAATGTCTGATCATCCCTCAAATATAAATTTCTTTAGATTCCTTTTTCTTTGAAACAATTTTTGCATACATGATACTTGTGACAAGAACTTGACTATATACTTGATGATTGTATAGAATGCATATTAAGCATTGCATGATTTATTACAACTTCACTTTACCAGTGACCTCTTTATGGAATTTGATGCTACAATGGAGTTGGCTACAGCAGCAACTCCTCATTTTTTTTTCCATTTTCTTGTGCTTCTAATGTGGGTAAGGTATGTTTGTAATTTGAAACTTTGAATATCTTAAATCAAATTTGGAGTTATCATCTTTACATTTGGATCAGCCTGTAAATAACTAAGATATTGCAGAATTTTGCAGTTGTGACTTCCACATCAACCCGCTTTCATATATACAAAGATTTTATTCAAGAACAAAAAATTGGAGATGTGATAGCTAAAGGAGAATGCATTAGTAATATTGCAGATATGGTGAGTTATTATGCCTCATTTTTATTTTCACCATATTTAGCATAAAAAACTCAACTCATATAATATTGAATGTTTTAATTATTTATACACTATATGCTACAATTTTAACAAGCTTGCATTATGGTTTGTCTACTCATTCATGACATCTATTTGCATTTCCAGTGGTTGTCATTATCTATAATTCAATATTAGTAGCCTATATCTAGTATTTTACAAACCTAGATCAGTTATGTGATGCTTCATTAACTCTATAAGCTACCACAAGATAGTCTCATGATGGTGAGATCATCTACAAATTACATGAGAAAGGGAGGATGTTACATGGAAGTGCAATAAATTTCTATGAGATGAGGACTATTATGTGATACATTATTTCTTACATTAGTAGACAGTTCATAGGAAATCTTAGATAACTCAAGTTCTGAAGTTACAGATAGAGGCATGTTGAAGGTGGGTAAAACATGCCCTTGCTTGAAATTTGTTGATATAAAGTCCATTTTCATGATTCAAGTTTCAATCCAAACCTTGGTCTTTTAATTAAAAATAAAAATCATATTAAGAGATTGGCCTTGTTCATCTATGGTTTCCTAACTATCCTTTACAAAATTAGTGATCAAAGTTATCAAAATGATTTCATGTAAAAGAATGGATGAAAACCTAAAGGAGGTGAATGCATTTTTTTATGGTAAGGGTTTTGATTCTCTTATCAGGTGTGCACCCATGAATGGAAAAGTATTCCATTTTGGTAAGTCAAAATTAACTAAAATAAAGTCACCCACAACAATATAAGATAGCCTAATTTAAATAATTAAAAATATTCCCTTACTTAATTCTCCAAATTAGCCTATGTGAATAAAATAGGATAATGAGATTTTTCCAAAAATTTAAGACAAAAATAGGACATTACAATTACATGAAAAATGAGATCATCCCCAATTAATGAGTTGCCTTCCATCCAGTTAGAGTTGAGGCCCTACCCTTACTATTATAAAGGGTAAAGGGCTCATCTTCTTGACTCAATTGAAGCATGCTCGAGTTCAACAACTAGAAACACCTTTATAATAGTAGGGAAACTGGCAAGGCCTAAATTTCAACTAGAATAAGGAGGGAAACCGGAACTCAGTGAGGGATGGCCTAATGTTCTATTTGAGGATCCTTCGTTCAATAGGATGGCTGATGGAGCAGTGAAGGATGTCCTCCCTGGGGGTGTAGGCAAGTTGGCTTTCTCGACGTTTCTACCAGCCCTACTATTTTAAGAGCGGGGTGGAAGGAAGGGAGGCTCCCCCTACTATTTGAAGGGTGGAATAAGATACTGACTACAATTCCCTACCTACCCATACACCCCTAAACAGTGAAGGATAGACAGGAATACATACAAAGTTAGGATTGATGTTACTTTCTTTCCTGCCAGCATGCTCGAGCTAGATATCATTGGATAGCCTCCCACAACTATCTCTACTAATTAATAAAAAGGGGGGGAGGGGGGTGCCAACTATCTATTAGAATGCCCATTAGAATAGTAGGGGTCGGCCGCCCAATGAATAGGATGGAGAAAGGGAGAGGGTTTCCATCATCAAACCCAGAAAGTTCTCAATTATATAAACCCGGTACGTTCTTGATTATATACGTAACATGCCTAGGGGAACTACCTGGAGGTGAAGGATGGTCCTCCATCCACCCTCGGTTTAGGATGGAAAGTGAGAAATCTCATATAAATGCCTAAACTGGCACGGCCTTTAATATTTTTTTTTGTTTTTATAGCTAGTCCTCATAGCTAGAACAAGAAAGAAGGAAGGTGGTTGAGGAACCAAGTTAGAGAGTCGGGTGCTATCTTAAATACAGAGTCGAGTAATACTTGAGGCTGTAAGGAAGGTCCTCCTGATATAGAGATAGCACACCCTCGGTTACCTGGCTCCTTCATTTCCATTGAGGGTGTGGGAAGGGTGGACCCCCCTGTACTCCATTCGGAGCCTAGATTTTCTTTTTTTGAGTTGGACCATCCATCCTAGCACATAATTCATCCATCTTGAGCTAGATTAGTTGAATCCAGCCCAGCTGGGGACCTACTATTCTAAGGTGGAGGATTCTCCATCCTTCTATCTTTACCCCTAGGTAGTGAATGAATGAGGGAACTAAGAAATGCCAGGTAACCTTCCAAGCAATGCTGATTGAACCTTCCTTCTCGTGCACCGGAGCTAGATGTTGTTGTTCTCCTGCTCTGTGTGGAAGGAGTTAGCTGGTTATAGTAGATGCCTACCTACCTAAGTTGGTTTCCCAAAACACACCTCTGATGGCAAGAAAGATGCTAAATATATCTGATCCGGGTGGGAGGGAGTCTTAAGCTAGACGTTGTTGGAATCGGGGCCACCATCGTCATCCTTTCCCCGGTGAGGGATGGATAATAGGAGGTGAAGGGTGCCTATTGTTCTAAAGGAAACTAGTTAGGAGGGGCCTATTTTTTCTTTAGGCCATAGGAGGTGGGGTAGGATGAGATAAAAATTCATGAGTCAGTTTGATCCGACATCGACTAGCTATTATTGTATTATCAGTAGGGTCCAGTTAGAATATTAATTAGCCCTACTATTCTAAAGGGGTTTTGTTGGGTCTAAACCCTTAGATTGACCATTAGAATAGTAGGGGCCATAGAATTTTAGGGTCATAGAATTAATAGCCCTGTTATTATATTATGAATGTTATGTAGAGAATATGCCTTTATAAATGATAGGCGAAAGATGTCATTTCTGGCAACTGAAGTGTTTGAAAACAAGTACAAAGGAAAGAAATATTTAAAAATTTACAAAAGCTACAAGGATAAAGGTAAGAAATATTGTTATACTGAAAAATATTTTGATAGTGATGAAGATGAAATGGTTTACATTGCTATTAAGGATGAGTCTGAAAATGAAGAAAATGAAAAGACTGCACTTTTCTCTCATGTTAATGGCACTTGGATAATTGATAGTGGTTGTTATCACCACATGAATGGTGATAAAACTAAATTTGAACATCTTGAGAACTATGATGGTGGGAGTGTCAGATTTGGGAATAATGAACCTTGCTATGTGAAAGGTAAAGGTTGTATTGCTCTAACTGAAGGAATCAAATGTGATAATTTTTATTGGGTTGAAGGACTAAGGCATAATCTACTAAGTGTGGCATAGCTGAATAACATTGGTTTCAAGGTAGAACTCGTGAATGGTAAGGCCAATCTCCTAGATGGTAAAGGAAACCTATTTGGAACTGGAAGGAAAATAAAAGGTAATATATTCTATCTTGATCTCACTGAAAGTTCATGTTTTATTGCACAAGTAGAAGAAAGTTGGTTATGGCATAAAAGGTTGTGTCATGTGAACTTTGATAACCTGGTCAACATAAGAAAGAACATAAGAGTAAGAGGTATTCCTATTTTGAAGAAACCTGAATTGGAAATATGCAAACAATGTCAAATTGGGAAGATGGGAAAAACTAGTTTCAAGAGCAAGAATTACAATACTGAAGAAGTCTTGGAGTTAGTGCATATTGATCTATGTGGACCAATTGGAACAACAAGTTACACTGGAGAGAATTATTTCATTCTATTTGTTGATTATTACTCCAGAATGATGACTGTTATGTTTCTCAAGGAGAAATCAAAAGCTTTTCAGAAGTTTAAGTGGTATCTTTCCAGAGTTGAGAAGGAAACAGGAAAGAAACTAAAGTGCCTAAGATCTGATAGAGGAGGTGAATTCATTTCTAATGATTTAAATTAATTTTGTAATGAAAGAGGAATCAAGTGACAAGTATCTGCACCTGGTACACCATAGCACAATGGAATAGCAGAAAGAAGAAATAGGTCTATTATGAATTGTGCAAGAACCTTGGTGATTGAAAAGAATTTTGCAACCAAATACTGGAAGGAAGCTATCAGCACTACAGTTCACACCTTGAATGGAGTTCAATTGAAGAACGCTATTGATCACACACCTTTTGAATTATGGTATATGGCTATAAACCCAATGTTCGTTATTTCAAAGTATTTGGTAGTAAATTTTACATCTTAAAGGAAGCAAGTAATGGAAATTTTGATTTTAAAGGTGATGAAGGCATATTCCTAGGCTACTCCTATAAAAGAAAAGAATATAAATGTTTGAATCTTTCTACTCATAAAGTCATAGAAAGTGTGCATGTGAAGATTGAGGAGTTTGCAGAGAGAAGTGAAGAACAGGGCAGTAAAGAGCTTGAGGACTATAGGAATTTTGTGTATTATGAACCTGATACTATACCTGAGACACAAGAAATGGTGATTGAACTATAACCATTGGTACAACCTTTGAATTCATCAGCATGAAATTTGTTACAACCTATGCAACCCGAGCTTCTAAAAGTTGCAACCGAGTCTCAGATAGAGGGAACCGAGTCTCAAAAAGAGGGAACCAAGTCTCAGACAATGGAACCCAAGTCTAAGTCAGAAGAACATAACAGAATTTTTGAGCATGGTAAACCAAGTGGAACAAGCCCAGATTCAAAGAAGAAGGAACCTATACTTGCAAAATATGTCAGAAGGCATCATGCACCTGAATAAATAATTGGAGATCAGACAGAAGATATAATGACAAGGAACAAACTTAAAGATACATGTTTTCTTAGTGAAATTTAACCTAGAACCATTAAAGATGCTTTGAATGATGAAAATTGGATAGAAGCCATGAATGAAGAAATTGAGCAGATATAAAAAACCAAAACCTGGAATCTTGTGCCTAGACCAAAAGACAAGAATGTAACTGGTACTAAGTGAGTTTTTAGAAACAAGTTGAATGAAAAAGGTGAATTTTCTAGAAACAAGGCAAGATTAGTGTGTAAAGGATATGCTCAGGAAGAAGGTATTGATTATGGAAATACTTTTGCTCCTATTGCAAGACTTGTAGGAGTCAGAACTCTACATATGCACATAAAGGATTCAAGGTATACCAAATGGATGTAAAATATGCATTCTTAAATGGAATTCTAGAAGAGGAAGTATATATTGAGCAACCTGAAGGTTTTGTTGATCCTTAAAAAAGGAATATGGTTTGCAAATTGCACAAAGCCTTGTATGGACTAAAGCAAGCTCCTAGAGCCTGGTATGAGAGACTCCATGGTTTCCTAGTAAGTATTAGATTTTAGAGAACTAATGAAAATAGTAGTGTGTACATCAAAGAAGGACCTCAGAACAAGATACTATTAGCAGAGATACTTGTTGATGATATACTATTCACTGGATATGATAATTTATGAAAATCATTCTCCAAAGCTATGAGTAAGGAATTTGAGATGTCTATGTTTGGAGAAATAAAATTCTTTGTTGGTTTACAAGTTCATCAGATGAAGGATGGTATCTACAAAATACATCAAAGAGATACTAAATAAATTTGGAATGGAAGATTCCAGACTAGTTGGGACACCTATGTCTACTAGACATAAGTTGTTTAAGGATGATAACTCAAAGGAGGTAAATCTGACTACCTACAGATCCATGATTGGTAAACTTCAATATGTTGTTCACACTAGGTATGATATTGCATTAGCAGTTGGTATTGTTGCAAGGTTTTAGCTAATCCTAGAGAGAATCATTTGATGGCTATCAAAAGGATTCTGGGATTTCTTAAGGGCACTGAAGAATATGGATTATGGTATAAGAAAGGAGGAAACTTTGATTTAAATACTTTTATTGATGTTGATTGGGCAGGAAGTGTTGATGACAGAAAGAGCACCAGTGGTGGAGTGTTATTTCTTGGAAAGAGGTTAGTATCTTGGACAAGCAAGAAACAAAATTGCATTTCTCAGTCTATAGCAGAGGTAGAGTATGTTGCTACAGCAGTGAATTGTTCAAATATCATATGGTTCAAACAGTTGTTGTTAGGTATGAAGGAGGCAATCAAAGAACTAGTTATTATCTACTGTGACAACACTAGTGTTATTAACATTTCAAAGAACCCTGTGATGCATACTAAGACTAAGAATATTACAATAAAGTATCATTTCTTAAGAGAATTGGTTCAAGACAAGGAAGTAAGGTTGGAATATGTGAATACTAAAGAACAAACTGCAGACATATTCACCAAACCTTTACCTAAGGATGCATTATTGTATCTTAGAGGAAAGCTATGGGTGATTCCCCTAACTGAGGCTCACTAAACCCCAGATTAGTGATGCATCAACCGAACTATAGTACAAATCTAACCATTTGATGTAGATTGTTAGAGCTTATTGCATATGAATCATTACATCAGGTACATTACAACTTCATTAGATGGTGTCTTTGGCATTGGATGACAAAGAGGGAGAGAGTATTGATGTCATGCCAAAGAAATTATTAAGGAAAAGAAATCAGTATATCAGAGGGAGAAATTTTATCAGAAATAGAGATTGGTGTAAGAGGGAGAATTCTATATTTCAATAACTATGAAGACAGAGGGAGTTGTTGGGATAAGAATCAGAATGAAGCTAAAGACATTAATGAATTTTATTCTTGTTTCTGTTGCTCTAAAAATATTTGTATAATGACATATTGTGTTGCCATCAATGTCAAAGAGGGAGATGGTTGAAAACAATTATTCAATTGTGTATTGTCATTAATGTATTAATGTTACACAAATGTCTAATCCTAATCAAGCACAGTCAGTGTATTTCGAGCTCTCTCGGGCATTGAAGAAGACTCCAGTATCAGCCAATTGATTCTTAGTACTAACCTAGTTCACTCGGGAAATACAGTAAGGTTGGGAATTGAAGGATTACAGTGTTAACTGAGTTATGCATTTAGTGTCAGCCAACTAATAGTAGTTTACACTGTATGTTTAATTGTTTAATTGCAACCAACATATTTGAGTTTTATTAATTATTTGGAAGGTTATTCAAGCCAAATTGATAGGGGTTATCATATATATAAAAGGTCAAGTTTGGATTGAATGTGTGAGGTTTTTATATAAAGAGTGAAGGAAAAATAAGAGGGAATTCTGATTAAGGATAGAATATCAAGACCGAGCTGCATAAGAATATTTGATTAGTAATGATCCAGTTAAAGACAGAACAAAGATCTGAACTTGCAAAGACATTTTCTTATTCAATCAGATAAATTCATTGTTACTCTCTAACAATTGTAGTAATGATCCAAATCTCTTTATAGAGTAGACTTAACAGTCTTTCATAAATCATCTTACAAGGTGGCATTTCTACATTGAAGTGTTTGAAGACCTCTAACAAGGTCACTCCTTACAGGGTGATTAAATCCTCTAACAGGGTCACACCTTATAGTGTGTTGTTGTAAACCTTTAATAGGGTTGTTTCCTAACAGGGCTCACTTCATAAGAGTGGAAAATAGTAACTAGTTGCAATTGGTGGTTTTCCCAAATTGGGTTTCCACGGTAAATCTTGGTGTCATCTATGTACATGTTATTTTCTTTATGCTTTATGTTTCTGCACTTAATCACTAAAGGATAATCACAGTAACAGCAGAATATATTTGTTAATCGAGTAACAATAATAAGTTTGATTAATACATCTAAGATTTATTTTTGTGGTAACTGATTCACCCCCCNTTCCCCCCCCCCCCCCCCCCTCAGTTACTCAACTCATTTCCAATAGCTATAACATTATTGTGTACATTTTTTAATATTGAGAAATATAGCAGAGAAGAGTTAATCCAACTATTGTTTTGCAGCAATCTAGAAATCTTTGAAACCATCCCACTTCACATGAAATTGTAAAATAGTCATTCAAAAAATCAGAATTGCAACAAGCTAATAATTTCCAATGAATGTAGTGTCATCACTAGTAGAAGCATTCATTTTTGTATATTTTTCATCTGTCACAATTTTAACACCTTGATTATGCTTGAATGATAGGATGTCCACCTCATCTACCACATTAGCTAAAAAATTTGGATTAGAGGCTCAATCAATAAATTCCACATCTTTCCCTTGTAGGCATCCAATGGTCAATCATATAGAAGAGTTTTATTTATACTCACAAGGTTTGATCTCTGATTCAAAGAGGAATGTCTTCCTTGACAACTTATTAACAGTGGGGAACAAAAGGGTTCACTGATTGCATCAGTAACCTAGAGTCTCCTCAAGATGACATATCTTCCCCAACATGGAAATTCATGGAAATTATTTATCGCAACCCTTGATTTAACTTTGGAACACAATGTCCTTAAACATGCATTTTTTTTGGAACAAAACCTTGGAAAATTGAGGAGGCCCTATAAAAGGTTCAGACCCTTGTCATTACTGCAAGTACATATAAAGAAATGGCAATAAATGAGACTATCACTGGTTTCACACTAAGAATAGAGAACATGGCTAAAATTTTGACAAAGTTACCTTTAGAACCCTTTGAAGATGAAATAAAATTGGCAAAAGGTCAGTCACAATTTCATTCAAACTCCAAGTGATTACAAAACTCAATGGATTTACATGACAAAGTAAGCCAGTTTGACTGTGACAATCTATAACTAGGACTGTTACCCAAAGACAATGCAATCAGACCTTTAGATTATGTAGAAGATTCATGTGAGGGTTGAGAAATTTTTATATGCTAGGATTGAAGCCTTTCCTTTCATGTAGATACACAAATCTTACAAGAAATGACTTGTAATGAAGAAACACTATAGGTTGTCCCTGTTAGAGTCAAGAATAAATTAGGCAATATCAGAAGGAATTAAGCCTTCAAAATTTAAAGGACCTTTATCAAACATGAAACATACTTATTAAAACTTATTATAAACCCCTTCAAAGTCTGTGGACAACAAATGACTTGAATTAAACACCAAGTAACCAAAAAATTGTCATTGTTGCAGAGTTAGAAAGTTGTGACTGTGGTAATGCTATCAGTCATTAAACAAGGTAGAACCTATGAACCAAAATTATTTGAATGTTATTTATGTCCTTTCAAATCTCATCCAATCATGTTTATCCTTTAGGAATTCTTACTTGTAACACACATCAATAAATTAGCATCATTTGTTGTCACGGTTATGAAGGAAAGTCGACACAGTCACGCTAGAAATGGATAGATCTCACACCATACACAACCATTTGATATCCAACCAAGAGAAATAGAAATATATGTCAAAATACTAATATAATCCACAAGATAATAATTTTTGAACTGTGGAAGATGGAGATATGAACAAAACTTGATGTAAACCCTTCGAAGTGAGGGTTTGAATGTTATTTGGAAAGAAAATGCTAGATCTTCCTCTCTAACCAATGGACATACTTAAAAATTGATTCATATGAAATTATATTCATCATGGTTCATTATAAATATGATTTGGAGAAAGGATTAATGAGTGTGAACCAGAATCATGTGGCTGATATACAAAAAGATAGGAAAATCCATAGTAAACTTTATTGTTTTATTGCAAAACAATTTCTCAATCAACTTCTTCTTCTACCCTCGACCTAAAGAGGGGTATTTAAATATATCCCAACCATTTTAAACCAATTTTTATCAAGAAAAAAGTTGGTTTATGAGTTTTGTAACATAATTACATATTAGTACAAAAGTTGCAAAAGTTGTTATGTAACTTTTTAACAACTTTGTGCCTTTTTTACATTTTCTATCCAAATGACTTCCTATTGCCACAAAAACTAGGTTGATCACTGTAATATTTTGATCCTTTTTATTTTTAATGGTTCTATTCTAGGTTGGTTCCATAAAAGTAGAATGGTTTTTGTGGGTTTTGGGTATAGGTGTAGTGGTTAGCAGGATGCTTTGTCAAGGCATGGACAATCTCATAGACATATAAATTTAAATTTATTTTGATATTAATATATAAGGATGTAGCCCCGTAATTTGTTACTTTCCTGCCAAAAAATATCCTTATTAGTGAGTACAATAAATGGATTTCTCATATCATTCATCTCTTGAACTTTTATTGTATTGTTATTGGTGATGTCTTGAACCTTGCATTTAAGATCTATACAATTTTGAGTAAAATATCCTTTAATAGGATGATAGGTAAAAAATTATTGATCATTAACCAACCAGTAAGTTTTTGTTAGGATTGAATGAAAAGATAGGACATATATGTAAAATAAATCTGACTTTTTTAAGTACAACATCAATATATTCTTAAATCTTAGTGAGCCTTCTATATACATTTGGATTAAAAAATGAAAGGTGGAATTTTAGCAACTTGTTTTTTATGCTTTCCTTCATTTCAAAGAATCAAATTTATTTAAATACATATTATATCTCATGTCGGAATTTTTTCCATGTGTTTTTCATTGATGTCAAGTGATTGGAATGTGATAAGGTTGTGTGATAGTATCATTCTCATCAAGATTGTAAAAGTTGAGGTTTGAACATTAGAGCTTTTCTATTGATCTAAGAAGTCTCATTGTCATTTGTTGAAAGTTGTTCATGACCTTATATAGAATGAATATATAATAAATAATTTCTTCTTATCTTGAAGCAAGACAACAAATACTAAGTGTGTGTATTAGGGAAAGGTATAGACATTTTTTAAACAAGATGAGATGAGATCTAGTAAGAATCATGAATGTCAAATATCGTTGTAGTTGTTGGCGATATGTTCTTATAGTCTCAATGTTATTTAGATAGGTCAGGATTGTGGTGTGAGAATATATAGTGAAACCTTAATGTAGACAAGTCAGTTGAAGTTTAAAATCAAGGACTTGCAACATATAAAGTTTCTTCATCTTTTCATCATGACAACAAGAACCTATAACATAACATCAATTTTAGAGACAAGAGTTTTTTATGAACACTATAAGTAATGTGGTTTCTAATATTAATAATATTAGACATCATAATTTTCTACTTGATTGTGCCAAAATTTGGGATATACACTTTAATGTATGCAGGTATGTTGTTTCAGTATTCATAATTTGAAATCCTAATGGCTAGTTGCTCAGACAAAAACCTAATAAGAAGATGTTAGGTCAGTTCCATAATTAATAGTTAGTTTCAACTTCTTAATGAAGGTTGAAAAATAATAATTTATTTTTTATGAAGTTGATGATAACGATTCAAAAGATAAAACATGTCTTCTATAGACAATATAGCATGTTAACAAGTTTTAATACTACAGATTGAATGTTCTATATTTTCATTGTTGCAAAGATAAGAAATCAATTAGGGTATCGATGATCTAATTTGAGAAACTTGATTGAAGACAATTTTTCATAAAACCTAAGAATGAATGACAATGTTATGTATTGTGTTACAAGTATGTGAAGAAGGTAGATTGTGAATGTTAAGTTTTGTAGTAGCAAAAAATAGTGTGTTCAATGTTATGAAGTGAAACAAAGTAACCCTCTATATATAAATTCTTCTTCTTTATATTATATTGCATAGATGGAGTTGGTTCTCCTAAATTTTTAAGGACTTTGTTCTCCTAGGTTGGTGCCCTAAAATAATTGCTAGTAAGACATAAAATTTATAATTAGTGAGGTTTCCGCCGAGGCTTATTCAAGTCATTTTTCATATTGGTTTTTTTTATGCCTCGCCAAGGAGCCCTAGAGGAAACTAATCACAACTAGAAGAATATAGCAATATTTTTTTATAACAAATACATCTTACTATAACCATTATGATTTCATTTACACTTTAAGATTGTAGAAATAAAGGTGTAATTACACATCATATTTATGTTCATTACAAAGCACAAGAAGAAGATATAATATATTAAGAAAAGATGTCCTTCATAGGTTCCCTAATTTTTCTACTTTACAATGCAACACAAACTAGATCATTTCTAACTTACTAAGTCCAATAATGAAATACATTTCATTTATATAACACCATTAACATTATCACTAGGTTCATTTTAAATACCAATTCCAAATGTTCCTAAGTTTACTTTTCAACATAGCAATGATAACATACAACCTCGTGAATTGATATTTGATACCAACATCAATCTATCTAACTCTAGACTATCATTTCCTTAATCCATTTGTTACAACTTACATCAAAGCATAATTATAATTTTATCATCCTAATTACAATAATATCACCATAACTATACCAATAATTACAATAGTATCACCATAACTATCCTAATATATTTTTTATTTGCATCGATTAGATTTGATCGTAATAATTATGAAGACCATACCATCATATTTGAATCAAACTTGATCGAATATGATGGTAAAGATCACTGTAATATATCCAAATTACTTCCTATTTCCAATATATCAAAAATTATCAATCAACATGATTCCAACCATTTTGACCCCCTTTGACCTCTTCTACCAATGTTCACCACTATTGACCAATCAAGGCCTCTTAGGCCAAATGATTATACAATGGCTCCAAGACTTGACAAATGAAATTCTATGCATGGAAAAATAGTATTCAACTATGAAAGAAACCATATGACCTTCCTTTGGAATTATTAAAATTATTTTGACCATATTGGTCCTCAAAGAGTACGTTTCAAGGTTTTTTTGTGCTCTTGCATCACAAATGTGAAATCGCATATGACAAAATCAGACAAAGTTGGTTATGCTTAAAACTCAATGAACATATCCACCTATGTCTTCCAGTTATCTTCAAACATAAAACTGATAAGCTTTTCTTTTCTGAATTAACATCTCCACCAATCTCTTCCAACTGTCTTCAAACATTAAAGTAGAAATATGTCAGCTTCAAGAATTTTCTTGAGAAAGATAATGATACAAAATGATTTATCCTATCTACCAGTTTAGCTTAAAGGATCTAATAAATGGGATATTATGATAGACCAGTTTTTTATCTTAGAAAATATGTATTACCAGGAGTAGGAGCTCTCATAGTTAAATCTCTCTATATAACCATTGTAGAAGGCCAAAAACATTCATCTTAACCATGGGTAAACTACAAAATCTATCATTTTTGGGACATTACAACTTCTACAAGTGTAGCCTTGAAGTGTAACAGTAAAAGAAGGAGCATTGATATTATCTAGGAATTGTATTCATCTATGCTTTCATTCACTCCCTTTCCTCAAAGTGTCGAAGATAGACAAAATATTGCCTATGTTGGTTTCAAGGGTAATTACCCCAATAACCGTTGTGTAACATTTTCCTTCAAATACAAATTCATCCACTAGTGCAGAGGCTAAAAGGATTTACAAAATCATTAAGGGTGTTTCTTTACCCTAACTCAATCCCAAGTTCTTGATCTCAAAAATGAGGCATCTAACAAGATTAATGACTTCTCAACTTGAAAACATCTATTCATCTTATGTTACTCAACACAAAATATATCTTCATCAATCCATCTTCCAAATACTAAACTATGTCAGTTAGGCTAACAAATAGGACTATCCCCAAACATCATAATTGTCTAAACACACCTTTATGAGGAAACATCTTATCTCACAACTAGGATGGATAGGACTTCTTTCCAGTTCAAGGATGTTAATGTCCTTTGAAGGTAATACTTACTCGGCTTCCAAAATGATAAAAAAATGGAAAGTAATTGTATTCAAATAAATAAAACTCTCTAATTGTACAGTCACTGTCATGGGATAGTTTGACAATAATTTTCCATAGATTTGTTCTTAGTAGTTAGGACTTTTTTCAATTTTTAGTATTTTATGTCTTTTAGAGATTACTTGTTCTCAAGAAAGATCACATTTATTTTCCCCCAATGTCTATCAAGGTGGAGGACATTGCAGATGGATTAGAAAGATGATGGATGAGGCGAATAGAAAATGGTGGATGAAGAGGATGAATGCAACCCTCAAGGACAGTCTCCTCAAGATTACCCAATCTAGGGAAAAAAGAGTATAACAATGTAGGCTCATGGAGCGGTGTTGGATAGCATATAGGATAGTTACCTGATTTCATGAAAATCATGCGGTCCAAAAGAATGGACATGTCAAGAGACTTCTAAGAAATTGTTTTTCAATTTTGATTAAGACCAAGGGGTCAATTAGATAGGATAGGATAAAACTATGATAGCGCAATTAGGATAAGGGGTGATGAAGGGTATGAATGGATGGTTTGGATTATGGCAGGAATGCTCAGAGATAGGAAGGATATGCTTGGGATAAGCAAGATCCTGATAGGGTACCATGGATGAGAGAAAGTGAATAGGCTGATGGAAAGGATAATGAATGTCAGGATACATGATGCTCATGGATATGTTCAACCTTGTCAAGATCACTGGAAGGAACATGGAATCTCATGGGCTAGCTAGATGTAAGATATGATGGATAAGATGACATGAAAGGAACTTGCCCCCAATTGAAGAGTGCAAGTATGAGGAATTACGCATGACGCCTATTTTCCAGGTTTTCATCACGGTACTTGTCCAAGGCACCACAAGAAGTGGTTTTTACCATAGGACAGAATGATTTCTCTTTACTTTTGCTACCAAGGTGTTTGTTTACCAAGTTTTCACCAAGGCACATTTTTTCTTTTTTTGTCTTGATTTTATGGAGGAATTTAAGCTTCTTTCTCTTTAGATAATGTTCCTTTGAAAGATATGATATGATACACCAAGGCCGCTGAAAGTATGCTCAAAGATGTTGATAAGGTGATGGTACAGAAGAATGATATGGAGGATAAGGGAGATGGTAGCCAAGGATTTATGTGATGGATTTGATAAGAGGAATGGAAGGATATGGGATGGATGGGTAGTAGGTAGGCATGGGATATTGGATAGGGTATTGAAAATTTTGTGTAGAGGTAGATGAAAATGGTGATAAGATCAATATTGACACACCCCTTCAAGGGTAGTGGACAGATGGAGGAAAAATGGATGGAATAGCTTGAGGTTTTTATGGATGAGTGGATATGGATCTTGGTACACAAGGACCCAAGATGGATGGAGAAGAGGTTGAAGTATTCAAGGTAATGTATTTTGGGACACGAGGACCCAAAATAGACTTAGAAGATGGGAGATATTTAGATGGAGATGAAGTGGAAGACTTTCAAAGCTTGGATGCCAACTTTGACTTTTCCTTTTTGTTCAAGTCTTTTAAGAGAGACTTGGGAATCCACATTTTTTATTTTATTTTTGTATCCAGGTCCTTTAGAAGAGACTTGGGAATCCACATAGCTTTTTCTTTTATTTTTGTATCCAAGTCCTTAAGAAGAGATTTGGGAATCCATATAGCTTTTGATTTTCCTTTGTTTTTGGATGATTTAGAATGCAGGTATTCCATAATAGATTTAGGAACCCATATTTTCTTTGATATTATTATTTTCTTAGTGGACCTTTATGATCTCTTGAATGTTTCCTTTTTCTTTGTAGTCACATGTCGATTAGATGGGACATAGTGATTTCCATATGTAAGTGGATTCTTGTATTTCTGATTTATCTGTTGCGCGTCCAAATTGCTTCCAAAAGACTTGGGAATTGTGGATGAATAGGGCCGATATGGATGGGTTGATAGGGAGATGTCAAGGATGCATGTCTTTTTTGATTTTTATAGGGGATAGGGTAAGTGGATGAAAAGCTAGTAGCGACAGGCATGGTGGATGGTGGGATATAAGGACCCAATATAGATGGAAGGTTTGATAGTTTTTGCTTTGGGATATAGGGACCAAGAATGGACTTGGAGGATGGAGATGGATGATGTTTACATTTGAATGGAGGGATATAAGGTGTGGAAGGGATATCAGCATCTTTAGAGTGAGCTGCATGACTAAGGCTCTCATCTTTAAGATTTATCTTTATATCAATAGGTGCATGAGTAGCTTTGATAGGAGCAATTTGGATAGGAGCAGTTGAAGCTTGAGGGGATTTATCATTATGCAAGGGATTTTGAGGAATGATGGTTTCTGGATATGAAAGAATATGACAAGGGGATGATGGGATTCTCTGATCTTAACAAGGATCTTTAGATGGTTTAGAAAGGGTACATTTCTCTTGATTTTCAATAGGTTCATTAGAGATGGTGGAAAGGATATCTTGATCTTGCTTGGGAGATGGAGAGCTATCTTCTTGGAAGAAATGGAAGGGGGTGATAGAATCATCATGAGACTCTTGAGATATGCAACTTTGGTCAACTTTTGGATAAGGATGGATGGTGTTTTGATCTTGATCATTACTAATATTTGTTTCTTCACACTGTGGATTGCCCTCTTGACATGGAGCCACTTCTAAGGATGAGGTAGGAGTTTTTATCAACATATAGGATTTTTGAAAGGCCAATGGACAATCATTTTGAGTAGGCATGATAAGTGTTGAAGCACATGGACGCTTTGGGTCTATGATCTTTGAATCCTGAGAAAGACTTGCAGTCGTATGTTGATTAGCTTGGATCTCTTTCAGAGTTAGTCCTTGAGGGTAGACATAGTCATCATTACTCTAATTCTTTGATAGAGATGGTGTGGTTGGTTTTGAAGCTTTAGGAGATGGAGGAATTGTGTAAGAAGTAGACGTGATATGGGAACTTTTGCTAGACATGGATTCCTGATATTGATCATGCTTGAGATTAGTATCTTCACTAGATGATTCATTAGGATTTTCCACTTTGATTATGCCATCATCTATGAGATCTTGGATTTTATGTTTCAACTCCATGCAAGATGAAGTTTTATTCTCATTATGTCAATGATATGCACGATAGGTACTCAAGAATCTCAATCCATGTGATGTAGCTTGAGGCAATGTGATAAGATTATGCTCAAGAATTTCTTCCAGTGTTGATTTATAAGATTGTCCCAAAGGAGTAAATACTCTTTCTAAAGGATAATTAGACACTTCTTGACTTGAAATATCTTTCTTTTGCGGGTAGAAAATACTTTCATCTAATTTTGTCATAGTTTCCTCTACATTCTCTTGATCAAAGATAGGATGGTCATAAAACTATTCTTGATCGATCAAAGATAGGATGGTCATAAAATTGTTCTTGATCAAAGATGGGTTTATTGTGCTTAGATACCTCTTTTCTTGATGACAAAGTAAGTATGGATAACTCATGATCATAGAGAAAAGGAAAGATTGATCAGGACTTGTTGGATGGTGTATCCTTTTCCCCCTTTAATTCTTGGAGTTCAGATTTCAAAGTTTGAAGTTGTTTTGATAAAGCTTCCATTAGAATCTCTTCGTTCTTGTTATTAGGACCATAAGTTTTATCCCCTTTCCTTTTAGACATTGTAAGATTGTCTTGATGTTCTTTCTTAGAAGATTGAAGAGAATGTATTATGAATAGATTGATTGACTAACAGGTGTTGAAGTGATATCTAAAGTGTTGATTAAGTCCAAGACCAAAGGACAAAAGAAATAATGTCCAACTGAGAGGGAGAAGCAATGACTTCGATCTTGAGTCAAGGTTAACGAACCTTCTCTCACAACTCGGGATAAGGATAGCGTAGACAAAGATGATAAGATTTAAAAGTCACTTGGACTAGCACAACAAAGTCAGATTTCAAAATAGCAAGTGAGTTAGACTTTCAACAGATTGCAGTCAAAGACGGACTAGTGATGATGTTGTAAAACAACAGATTTGATAAAATCCAGATATAACCAGTGTGATGGAAGATAGAATTGGATAGAAATTTGACTAATTTCAGAGTTTGATAGTAGATGCAGAAAACTTGGACAAGAGTTTGACAGTTTAACACCTAAGAATGCAGATTTTGAATCGTTGATCATTTTGATGTTTGTTTTGATGTTTTGAGTTGATTGTTTTGATGTTTCACTCATGCAAGACACATCAAGAAGAATGTTTTTTGTAAACAGAACAGACACACCACAATCCTAGGTAAGATAGGGCAATATCTTTTGAATTCCCACTTGAACCGAAGTTAAACCATGCCTACTCATAGAAGACAACTTAGAAGCTTGGAGGCACGGGATCCTCCTTACAGTGCACTCACTTCTCAGGAACACCAAGCTTCAAATCCCAAGGGTAGTCACTTCCAAAGGGACCGTTGTCTCTACTAAGAGTCATGAAAGTGTGGGACGTCTTAGTCAGTCTCTGACCTTCTGCGCCAGCAGATAGAGGGTTTTTGGAAACTACAACAAAGTTTTTTTAATTAAGGCATATGTTTAGGTGGTTATACTTGTGGCAGATTAGATCCATTAGGGAGGCCTCCCAGCCTAAAGAAGTTACATTATGTAGGTTTTTACGCACCACAAGGGTACTGAGGGAGATATTCTTCCTAGTATAACATAATCAACACCTGTTCAATGTGACACTAAACACAATGACATTTCTTATATACCAGTTTAGAAGGCCTTAGCTTTAGCATGTTGTCGGTTGGGAAATCGACTTTCACTGACTCTATTAAAGCTCTTGGGAGGTAGCCACGCTAAAATATCTGCATGAATTTATCTTACACCCAAGATCCGCGAAGGCGAGGGGAGAGGATACGTCCATGCAATTCCTTGGGATTACAAAACTAGAAGACACTATTAGAAACACTGAGAGGGGGGTGAAACAGTGTTTATCTATTAATTATAGTTCAGCCAAGTAAACATATATCAAATGTTCATCCAAAGAAACATAACACAAGAACACATAACACATGATATGATTATGAAGAACCTTGATCAGAGGAAAACTCTGGTGGGGATTAGTACCCACAAAATATTGCACTTGGTATAATGAACCTGTTAAAGTTCCTTTGCCCTATTAGGAGCAGTCTTTACAAATTAAGTACAATGACCTAGTTAAAGGTCTGACCCTATTAGGAGTCTTTTACAAAACCCTGTTAAAGGTATATGGCTCACTGCCTAGGCTCACTTCCCAATAAAATGAAGGCTACAACCCTCTAAATGTTGATATGCACTATATCAAAAATGACACTGCTGTCTAATCAATTCCGTGTATGCGCGGATGCTCTTACTCCTTTAAAGAGCTATATCATTTATTAACTTCATAGTAATATCCCTCTGTAACTTCCTCTTGCATAATAATCGACACTTTTAACATAACATTACATTACATACTTATATGTTTATAATTGAATAGGCGCGACCCAAAACAAGACTCTAGTCGGCCTTTAAACCAAAATATACAATGCTTCCGAACAAGTCAGCCTAAGCATGTTTACTACAAAATTAATTACATTAATACAAACTTACAACTAAAGGTGCTTAGCCATTACATTACAAAATCATTCACGCTGATCAAAATTGTAGTCGGCTTCCATGCTCTGTTTCCTGGACTGCAGGTCTACAAATATGTCTGTAACTTTTTTGTACTAATGTTTCGTACTCTGTGTGTCTGGATATAGCATGTATATACAACATAGATTATATACCTAAGAACGCATGCTCTGGTGTGATCTCTAACACGTGCACTGATGTACTGATCTCTATATGTGTCTGTTTACAATGTTTTCACACTTAGTCATTTTCCTTTCATGACAGAACTTAAGTATGACTTTGTTGCCATGATTGAAAACACAAAATAAGTCATGCTTCCTTAGGAATTCAACTTTCCAACAATCTCCCCCTTTGTCATTTATGGCAACAAAGGAATGTGGCTAAGTTACTCAAAATGACTTCATACAAAAATGACTGTATATCATAATACTTAATGATATATACATATATACTTCTCTGCATATACACATTCTATACTACTCCCCCTTTGACATTAATGACAAAGGTGTGCAAAAACTATAAGTCTTCAATATACTTACTCCATGTAGACTTCTGGGTACACAACTTGAAGAGATTGAATCTCTTTCTACCAAAAGAATTTCATTGCATCAACTGTCTGAAGATGCGCGCATAAAGCATATGTCAATTTCTCCATTTTTATTAGATCCATGCAGGACCTTTATCATATGTCTATATGGTGTTATCAATTTGTTTGATGTTCTCATTGAGAACCGCTAGAGATGGCGCAAGTGCATTCCTCAACTGTGTTTGCCTTACCCTTATTTTTCTGATTTCTAACTTTGCTTTCTCAATTTTATCTAATTGCCCTTGGTAGACATTGTTACATATGTTCATGTCTTGCATGGAGTTTTCAACTGATTTCCTTATGTTATCCACCATTTCTTCTGCTTATGCTATCTTTTTAGTGTGCTCAGAGGTGAGCTTCACTCTATCCATATAGTTTGCTATGACTTTCTTTCCTTTATCTGCCAATTCCTTCAATATAGCTTGCCCAATCTTCAAGGAGTTCAGATCTAAGGTAAAGTTCTTTTCCAATTCATTTAGTCTCTCCTTCTTGTATTCATCTTCTGCAATTTTAGTAGCAGATTCTACTAAGCTAGTGAAATGTGACTTGAAGTTTGATAAGATGTTGTCCACATCTTCAATTGATTGTACTTTGGCTACTTTCTGATCAGTAGGCACTAAGTCATTTAAAATTTTCACTGTTTCCAAGAAGCAAGGGTTCCTCATCACTTGTTTCTCTTTTGCCTTTTCCATGGCAAGGATGCTGATCTTGATTAGGTCTTCTTCTCCCCATGCATCCAAACTTGCTGAGTCAGGAGTTAATCTTGACAACAATGAGGTG